>PVHP010014319.1:0-39356 GCA_004024765.1 Zapus hudsonius | reverse complement strand
GAGAGAGAGAGAGAGAGAGAGAGAGAGAGAGAGAGAGAGACACTTGTGCATATGGTGGGTACTGGGCCTGGACTGTGAGACTTTGCAAGCAAGCTCCTTAAATACTTAGCCATGTCTCCAGCCCTTATAAATTTTTAAATGATGCTTCTACTTTGAGGTACTTTTTTAGGTTACTTTAATGTTTAAAGCCAGGAAGAACAGACATCGTGGATTACAAATTTCCTGGTTGTGATGGCAAAATAAAATCTGAAGTTGAAGCAGCCCTTTATTGGGGAAACATGATAGGTTAGTGGGAAAAATACCTTTAGGGTCCCACTTTCTTGATGTTGAATCTAGTAGGGGTACCCTCCAATGTGGGGGTTCAGTAAATTACATCTTTCTTCCCCTATGCAGAGTGATTCAGCTGGAAGACAGTTGATTAGATAATTCACTGTTTAAAAAAATACTATGAGCAAGATTTGTTTGTCTCTCAGTTACTGGGCCAGTGGAGCAGGGGAAGCTGCCTAGACCGATAAGCATTAGCTCACCCAGCATCTTACATGAGGACGAGAGAGCAGAGACTGATTTCCAAGGCTAGTCTGCCCCAAATAAGATAGGCAATTTAAAGGAGAAGCCCATCCTTAATGTGTCTGAGATTGAGGGTGCTAGCCTCTGCAACCCATATACCAGTTATATAAGGGAGACGTGGAGAGGAAGAGCCTTCCTCATGCAAACAGACAGGAAGGAAAAATGATCTCTCTGATGTCCTTAAAATAAAGTCCAGGTGCTGCATCCCACTCTTTTTAGTATCTAAAAGTGACCCACTGCATCTGTTTTGAAACAATTTTCTGATAAAATGATGTGTGACTTTCTTGCAAGTTGCCTTTCTACTTCATTTATAACAAATATCATTTATAATAATAGTCTATTTTGTGAAAATTAGGAACTATCTTACATTTTACTCTAAACCTCATTCAATTTTAGGTCTTGCTTGCTTCTCATTGCCACATTGTTTTAATTCTTTTGCTTTCTCTGAAAATATCATGTTTTGAAACCTGATTTTGGTGGTTTTCACCCAAATTTCCTCTCACTAGGTCTTGCAAAATTGTCTTGAAAACAAGCTTGGTGCTTAAGAACTTAACAAAGGTACCAAGGCAGTATTTATTGCAAAAAAAAAATAATCAATGTGCTGTACCTTATTTTGATTAGAATTTTATATTTAAAATGAATTTAAAGTAGTGATATGAAAAGGAAAATAAATTAGTTTAGCATGGATGTCAATTCTAATAAGTAGCATGATCTAATGTGTGCAATGTTAAGGGAAGGAAATACAATTTCATCAAGTTTGTTAATTAGCAGTTGTTGTGATCTATGAGTTATTAGCAAGAGTATAAGAAGGATGTAAAGCTAATTATCAGAGGTGTTGCATAGCTCTAAACTATTCTTTGTGCTTGATAATAGATTCCTATATGTATAGGGTATCCTTGGAACAAAGTGTGAATTTTCTCAAGAGAATTAAATTTGCTATTATATCTTTACTAATAAGTAGGATAAACTGCTAAGATGTGTCACTAAAATATGATGATTTAAAGTTTATTATAGGAGTTCTGGCTGTCTCCACAGCTGCCATGGCTCCTGAAAAGTAAGGGAACTGTTCTAGTCAACATCTCATTGCTGACACAAAGAACCCAACCATAAACAGTTTTGTGGAAGGGGAAAACTTCATTTTGTCTTACAGACTCCAGGGGAGCTCCATGATGGCAGGGAAAGTGGTGGCATGAGCAGAGGCTGGACCTCACCTCAAGGCCAACAAGAAGTGGACAACAGCAACAGCAACAGGAGGGTGTGTCAAACATGGATAAGGGGAAGCCAGCCCCCAACAATACAACACCAAAGAGGTTCTAATTCCAAAGTTGCCATTAGCAAGGGATCAAAATTCAGAACACAAGTTTATGGGGGACACCTGAATCAATCTACGACATTCTGCCCCTGACCACAATAAACAACCATACCCAATGTAAAATGCAATGCATTCAATCCATTTTTAAAAGTTCCCATAGTATTTTTTATCAATCCTATGATATTCAAACATTACCATAGTGCAAGTTTTTAACAGAGCTGAAATATAAAAAATCCATAAGGGCACAGAATAAATATTCACACTATAAAAGATGCCCTTTGTATACCAAAGAAAGATTGAAGTAATACAAGATTTAAGCAAACAGGGCAAACAGCAAATTTGGTAACTTCCAGTCTGATAACTGGCTGGTGACAAGTCTCCAAGTTTGACCATTCTAACCAGTGACTGGGTTCTGGAGTTCCATTTGCACTCTTCCTGCTTGGCTGCTCATAGCACTAGGTATATTGCATCAAGGGCCAGCAGCTCTCCTTGGAAGCCATCTATAGTACTGGCATCTCCATTGGGTCTCTACTGCAACCCACAATTCATCCTCATGGCTCTGTTAGGCCTACATGTAGGTAATCCAAAAAGCCTGCTTCACAAAGCCTGTGGCCATTTCCAAAAAAAAAAAAAAAAACTGCATAGCAAATTCAATGATCTTCTCTTGCTTACATGTGTTATGCTCCATAGTACCAGAAGGCAATAAAGCTGACTTTGAAGAACAGGAAAAACTCCTTCAGCATTCAGGCCCCTTACTTCAAAAGACTCCTCATTCTTCCTGCTGTCTCAATCCACATCAGCTGGCCCAATCTCAGTGGTTGTAAACTCTCAAACAATTGCAGCTGAATGGGCAGCACTTTGGGCCCAATGATTTCATTATTTTTTTGTGCTTCATCAGTGTGCTCACAGAAGTCCATTTCTATGCAATGCAACCCTATACAAGTTCTCAGCAAACTTCTTCTTAGGCAAACTGTTTCTATCCCAGGTCACAAAATAATTTTTTCTTACCCTCATAAGCAAAACCTCACAGACCTTAGTTTTTACTGCATTCAAATCTTTAAACTCTGACCAAAATGGCCCATGAAGCTGCACTTACAGCACTGCAAGGCATTTCTTAGACCATAGTTTCAAATTCACACACATTTCTCCTGAAAATCAGTTTCAAAAGGTCAAGCCACAGAATCAAGTTTTACCAGCAATCTTATTTCTCTGTACCAGTGTTGCTGCTGCTGTCGGTTTTCTTGTTGCTGGCAGAAGACACCTGACCAAAAGCTGCTTATGGGAAGAAAGGGTTCATTTCTGTTTACAGATTTGAGGGGAAACTCCATGATGCCAGTGAAGACAATGGCATGGACAAAGGTTGGATGTCATCTCCTAGCCAGCATCAGGTGGACAGCAGCCTGTAAGGCACATGGTGGGGCCCAGGATTTATGCCAAGCTGGAAACAGAACTTGGCAGCAGGTCCATCTGGTCCTGGCTCTACAGACATAAAAAATGAAGAATTTAGGGGATCATGAACTATTGCACCATAGTTGCAGAGTGCCAATGAGACCAATGTAAGGCATGTTTGGAGTTTCTATAAGGAGTCCCCGTGAAGACACTGTGTGAAGAAGCTATGAGGTTGAATCCTAAATTTCAGTGGAGACTCCTGGATGTTGGAGATGCCAGAACCACAGAATCTTTGCTAATGAAAAATGACCACCGCCTAATGCTATAAGAAAAACCCTAAATGCAATGTAGATCTTAAAGATGCTGGGACCATCAGGCATCAAGAAAAGCTATAGGCTCAGAGCAAAGCAGGGCTGAGAATGTGTGTATGGCAGCTGAGCTGGAGGAACGGAACTATCCAAGCCTTTTAGAGTCCACCACAAGGCCTGAATACTGGGTATGGAGCTTCAGGAATTGGTGGTGTTGACCATGTTGGATTTCTGTTTTGCTTAGGTTTAGTCTTTCCTTGCTATGCATTATTCCTCCCTTTTGTAATAGCAATGTTTCTATGCAATTATATGCTAGAAGTATGTAATATGGTTTTTGATTTTATAAGGGGTTCCATTTAAGAGATTGCCTTATGTCTTAAAAAAAGATTTTGTATTTTGTACTTCTGTATTGGAACAATTAATGACTGTGGAAACTTTTGAAGTTGGACTAAAAACATTTTACATCATGAGATGTCCATAAGCCTATTAGGGCCAGGAACAGAATGCTGTGGCTTAGATGTAAAATGTCCTCCATAGGCTCATGTGTTTGAATACTTCCTCCCCAGCTGTGACACTGTTTGAGAAGGTTGGGGAACCTTTAGGAGGTGCAGTATTGTAGAGGAAGTGGGTCACTGGGATCAGACATTGGAGTTTTATAGCCCAGATTTACTTCCTGTTCACTGCTTCCTGCCTGCTATGTGACCAATTCAGCTTCCTGTTCCTATGCTTTCCTAGCTATGATGTAATGCAGCCTCCCTGGAACCATAAGCCAAAGTAAATCGCTTCTCTTTCTTTGAAAAAAGTAAAGTAAAATAAAGATCATTAGAGTTAATAAAGTTCTGTGACCGTTTTAATTGACAAATTTCACAGGATAGGCTGGTAACTTTCATGTAATATTTAAGGTATGAGTAAATTAGCACTTTTCCTCAACTATTCTATTTATATTCAACACTTCAGAAGAAAAACAATGACTGTATTTACTCAATATGAAAAAAGGATGGCTTTTAGCCAGTCATGGTGACACATGCCTTTAGTCCCAGCACTTGGGAGGCAGAAGTGGTAGGATTGCCATGAGTTCAAGGCCACCCTGAAACTTCAAAGTGATTTCAAGTTCAGCCTGGGCTAGAGTGAGACACTACCTTGCAAAAACAAAACACAACAAACCCACACAAAAAAAGATGTCTTCTTTTCCATGCAAGAGCCTCAATTTGATGGAATATTGCTTAAATGGGATGAGTCTAAATGGGAAAAACTTCTTTATTTGGATTCAGCAGTCAATCTATAAGCTCAGTCTTTCAGAAGGCAGTTGCTTTTCACCCCCAACACTGTTGCTCCATCACATGCCCTGTGATTTTTCTTCACATATTTTTTCATTCATTCCTAAGAGTTTCAAGGACAACTTATATAATGGGCAAGGGATTCAGAGGCATTACATCCTGACTGAAGTTTGTAAACACTTGGTAACCAGCTGACAAGAAAAAAAAAAAAACTCAGACCAGCCGGACTTCTGTATCCAAATACTTCAGAGTTCATGATAACTGAACATCTTGCATTTTTATAAGGAGGTGAAACCTCATGCATCTGAGAAGTCATTGTCAGAAAGATGGTTCAAATCAAGCTGATCCCCATTTCCTTGTGCACAGCAACCCCAGGATTTGTCTGTATTTGAAAACAGACAGGACTTTGTGTATGTAATTATACTGCTGCAGTGAATAGGCTGACCACACCTCCCACTGGGAGAAAACAGTGAACCAAGAAAGGAGCACCTGTGTATGTAATTATAAAGAATAAGAAAGTCTTTGAATTGGGAAAGTTTTAGTTTTATTTTCCTGATCTCCAGAAACAGTGCTTCTTCAACCAAAACCAAGTCGATACCATCAGCTAATGGGTTAGAGGGAACATGGCACAGTGGAGATGAAATTGCAGGCAGAAAATAGGAGTTGGCAAATTATAGGCAATCTGCATGTCACTGGCCAGAGTGAGCTCCCAAACTACGTATGTTTTTGTTTTGTTTTGTAAAGGAAAATAACAATATGGCATAGTGTCTCATATACAGCATCCACATTCAAAATGTCCACAGTCCTGGGCCTTGTAGAAAAGGTTTCTGGTCATTGAGTTAGACAATAGCTTCTTTTCTCTTACTCATAATTGCACTAGATGAAGTTATTTAATGACTAAAAAAATGAGTATGGAAAATAATGCATTTTAGTTTCTTACAGTTAAACTCTTTATAATTAAATATCAACATTAACTATTGTTTATACATATTCTTAAATTACAATTTGTAAGGCTTGAATAGATCTTAAATTCCTCATTTTCACCAAAATAGTAAGAATCATGAGCTAAAATGATAATCAAGGCATTTTTCATTCCCATTTATATGAATATTAGAAAAAAGTCTAACTCTGACATTACATTGTAATCAAGAGGAAAGTGATTGCACACATCATTTATTTACTGCTTCTTTCTTCAAAAATCAATTTTCATCATAGTAATATATGTTATAAAAACAGCCTATAGGCCAATAAAATATGATATCAATGGAACAAATAAATGAAAGAAAAAGAAAAGGAGACGATGACAATATAAGACATAATTTTGATTTAACTTGCATCTCACTTTATAATATGAGACTAAATATCATAATAAATTTAATTGTTTCCCTACAGATTTCCAAAAATGCTGACTAAAAGTATTTGGGCTCTGAAAATCTTCCATTTCCAAACAAGATAGTGTTTATCTTGATCAGCTTGAAGTAATGGCTCTGCACTGCTGATATATCTTAATCTGTGTATGTGCAAAGAAAGAAACCAGAGAACAGTATCTTTAGGCCTCGTCCAGACATGAATTAGAAGACCATTTATATGATCAGTTATCACTCACTCTGTAGGAATCTGCGTCTCTGGAAGTGGGAAGCTTTGATCACACAGAATGTGGTGGTCACTATTTTGCAGAGCCTTAGTCAAGCACTGGATGTGAAACTCTTCAGGGAGTCACTGATTTGTCCAGTCTTGGATGCAAGTGTGCCACGGGAGACTTGCTATTTGATGAAATAGGTTTTTCACAGTTCTGGGGACTTCTGTTTTCATTTCTAAGTCCTGTTTTTAAGAACATTGTCATTGTAGGGAGATTGAATGACAATTGATGTTTTCTCTTACAGATTTACACACTGGTCCATACTAAGTGTAGACACCCCCCCCCCTTGTCTATCTCAGGTATCAGTGTTTGTGCATGAGGAATATTTAAAAGGAAAACATGTGAGTGAAGGAGGAACTCCTATACAAGCTGTCTTCAACTGGGATTTCTAACTCTGGCTGCCAACATGCTTAGTCAGTTAATTAACCCTTTATACCACCCATTTCCTAATTGTTATTGTAATTTCCATTTCATGCTGTGCTTATTAGCTAGGCTAGATATTTACTAAGGCTGCGCTATCTGCCAGGGAGTCACTCTAGGCCCTGCCTGGAACATGGCAGTGAGCAGGGAAAACCTGTGGCTATGAGTGGTTGAGGTTACAGTGCTCAGCTATTATAAATATATACAAACCAACTATCAGTGTTAGATGTCAGTGCAGTTTCCTCTTAGTTACCTTCTTAGATGGGTGGATCCTTAAAGCCAGGCTATTTTAATTTACCTGTTTGACTATGTCTTTGATAATTAACTGTTAAGTGGATAGATTTTGTGACTTAAATCTAGTTGACAGTTCAGTGTGTTAAGTCATCATTTTTAAATTGTTTTGTCAGTTGTCTTATACATACAGGTTTATATATGGAATGGTTCTATACAATCAATGAATTGGGTTCTATATATTTCCAATGAAAAGATATGATAGGTCAATATATTTTATTAGGCCTAGTCCAGACCTGACATTAAAGGCTATTTACATGGTCAGCTATCACTAGTCCTGCAGGAATTGGAGTTTCTGGCCCAGTTCCTGGATCCTAATGTGTGGAGGACAGAGATAACCTGTGGACCAAAAGTCAATTTTCAATGTCATGAACACGCCCTGCTCTTTCTCACTCCCTCAAAGCCTGTTCTCTCTACCCCTCCCTCTCAGCCATCCACTCCACCCTCCTTGCTCTCCTCTGTTGAGGCTGGGAATCAGCATCTTAGCTTGTGACTCTGAAGGCTTTCCCTCCTCTGGCTGTCAGAACCACTGCATAGTATGCATAACTAAGCAAGTTCATCCTCCAATCTGCTCTCCTCCTTGCTGTCCAACAGGAGTAGGTTTTATAACTCTGAGAGAGATACAGAAAACATCCAAGATTTTCTACCCTCATTTCTGCATTCATTCATTTCCTTCTTTAACAGGAATATTTGAAATAAGATTCAGGGTTTGAAATATTTGCTATCATTTGACGGTAAGTGTCTCTCTGAAATTTATATTTTGGAACTTAACATTCTCAAAGGTAACAGAACTGAGTTGATGACTTTTAAGTGAGTCAGGTGAGCTCAAGTGAGCCATGAGAGCTCTCTTCTGGTGAGGGGTACCGATATGTTATACAAGATGGCTTCCACCCAGGACCCAGTAACGAGGAGCTGTGTGTGAGGCCAGAAAGGAACTAAGCCAGCATATGACATCTGCTGTCTCTTCACAGTGTAAAAGCATACTATGATATGCTGCTCTCAAGGTTGAAAACTGAAGCACCTTAGTAAGCTCAGAAAGATATCATACTTTCACTCTATCTTTACAGTCTTGTTTCAAATCACTTTCTCTCATGCTTCTGAACACATTACCTTCTCAGCTTCTCCACAATAGACTGCAATTACACCTTTCTTTTTCTGGAGTGTGACTGGAGTGTCTTCCTTCAGTGTCTTCCACTGGTCAGTCTCTATTCTTCCCTGAAAACAGTCAGTACAGTGTGTTCTTCAACTCCCCATGAGCCAGCAGGAAGGCTACTGTCAACACTCTGGTTTCCTTTCTGTGACACTCCTGGAACTCATTTACTCTTTCCTTAGCATTCATAGAACATCAGCCTTACTGTATTCATACTACATTCACATTGGGCTTCTTTGTCTTTCCTCCCTGGCTCTACACACAGTCCCATTGCTGAAACTTATTCATTAAATTCACACTGACTGATGCAGTGCCCAACACGTATTTAATCATTTTGGGGAGCTATGCTCTGCTATTAGGAAAATCTATCTAGAGCATTACCTTTGAAAAATTATGATATTTAACATCTTATGTATTAACCATAAATTATTATATTCATTTTTGAATTATACTCTATAAACATTCTTTAATAATCACAAATCTGTGCTTACAGAATTCTATCACACTAAAAAAAGAAAGCCATTTTTCAAAATTAGCCTGAGATGCTGGAAAATATGGAGGCATTTTATATAGCTACAATTTGATAAATTTTTGTAAAGTACTTGAATTGAAATCCAACCTTTGTTTTTCTGTTACTTTTAAATGCAACACTTAAGAAGTTATTTCCAAATAAATCCCTGAATATACTTTCATGTAAAATACAAATAGGATGAGCTTTCCAACTACTCAAAGAACATGAGATAGAAAGCATTCATTGTTTAAACTGATTGACACACCTACTTATTAGTTTTTTTTTTTTTTTGGTTTTCTTAAATTAAAGAGAATGATGTTCAATAGCTCTCAGGAAAAAAAATATGATAGTAGTGTTAGGGGCTCATCAGTAGTGTGAGACATTAAAGAAGGGTTGTATGATTTCAACGGCTCATCCCCATATTTAGATGATACTTATTCCACATATTCAGTGCTGCGTAAACATCTCTACGTCCTGGGCATGTAGCTAGACACCAAGTATCTAAAAGTAAAGAATGCATGGCATTTGCTTTCAAAGAATTAGGCCACAATTTAGACCTGCTGACAACTGTCCTGGAAACTTCTATTCATTATTCTCTCTATTTTAATTCATATTCTGTGTTACTTATTCCCTTGTGATATTAATCCTACAGGATGCACAAACAATCCCTTAAGTCATACATCTCTAAATAAATCTGAAAGACACTGCTAATAATTTTGGAGGCTCTCTAAGGAAATGGAAAGTCTCCTGGACCAGTCGTGATCAAGAATCATCTCATTTTAAACATGGATAGAGACGTGAATCCCACAGTATAGTCTTTCAAGTTCAGTATTGATACTTGATATCCCACAGCGGAAGATGAAGTCTTGTGCTTGAGAGTCCTTGCCTTGGAATAATGTGAGTGGTTGGCAGAAATAGACACAGACATTTTAAAAACAACTTTTGGTTTTGCATTGCAGACATTCAGTTTAGAAGCTTTTAATTTGTTGCTTGCTGCTGATGTGGAGAGAACCTATTCATGGTTCAGAGGCCTTCGATATCTATATCAACACTGAAAAATTCTATGTGAGTGGACAAGTTTTAGCTTCTTGAAGTTAATGAGAGTTACTTATAGGACTTCAAGTAAGAAGAAGTAAAATCCATGGGCTGGTAAGATGGCTCAGCCATTAAAAGTGATTCCTAGGAAGCCTGCTGGTCTGGGTTCAATTCCTCAGTACCTGTGTAAAGACAGATGCACAATGTGGCCTATGTGTCTGGAGTTTGTGTGCAGTAGCAAGAGGAGAGACACACCTGTTCCTTCTCTCTCTCTCTCTCTCTCTCTCTCTCTCTCTCTCTCTCTCTCTCAATTAAGTAAATAGAAAAGTTTTCCAAAAAATAATAAATGAAATTCATGGACTTAAAACTTTTTAATATGGTATTTAAAATATTTTACTACTATATTTTTAGATTATAGGAATAGAAAGTATATAAATATAACTGATAATAAAATTAATGACAGAAAATTATAAAAAATGACTAAAAATAAAACTTTATATTCAAATGTAAAGTTAAGCAGCTAGGCTAAAATATCAACCTTCATTTAATAATTATTTAACAAAAAGTTTAAGGTAAAATGATTTGTATTTTTAATTGCCCTTAAGATAATGATATCAATATTTGAAAATAGTTTGGAAGTTAAGATGTGGAATCATTTGGCTAACTTGCTGGGATCCAGTAAATTATGAGAGCTCAGAAAGAAAATCTCAATTTGGAAATTGTGGAATTTCTTGAAAGGAAAGAGGTTTTCAGATGTAAGATGAATTCTAAGATAGGCAAACACGAGTTTTGCAAACAACATAAGGTTATAGTCAACAATGATGCCACAAGAAGGAAATCCCAATCATTAATTCTTACATAATATATGAAGTGAATATTTGCCTAAGTTTTACAATATTGGTTTATTATTTGAAAATTTTAAGTAAACCATGAAAGCTTGTTTGAAGAAGAACTTTAAGGCTCTTAAGACCTCAATAGTAAAACAGACCTAAAATTCACCCACCATGACTCAGGGATCTAAGCGGAAGAGGGGGTGGAAAGATTGTAAGAGCCATGGTGAAGGAGAGCACACAAAGCCTTTGCCCCCCTCATCATCAACAACAACAACAACAACACACACACACACACACACACACACACACACACACACACACACACACAAGGCTACCTGTCATACAATCCATAAGCCCCTATCCTATGGACTGGTCTAACAAGCCCACTAAGGAGGACCTTCAGCAGGATGGGACTGGGAGGTGGAAAATGGGTATACCATCATAAGACTTGCTCGTGCAATATATCTAATTATTGACAATAAATAAGAAAAAAAGGACAACCTAAAGTTTTTACTTGGATAGAGGAAGTCCCTAAATTAGTGTACACCTTCTCTCTGGATTTCATGCTTATTTGCTTGGTCTGCCTACAATTCCTTACATTTTTGTTTTTAGGTGTATTTTTTAATCTTGCCATTTTTCTTCTACATTCATTTAAAACCTACCTTTACCAGGAAATAGATGCTTGCAATATCATTCCTATTCTTGGCAAACAGAAAATTGCTTCCACAATTTCTGTTAACTAATCAAGTAATATATAGTCAAATAAACCTTTTACTGTTTTTATTATTTTGCCACCATTGGCAATGAACATTGTCATGTAATGGTCACAGTTATAGCAAATAATAAAGGCAGGTTTCTGTTTGAATGATATGAATATAAAACTCTCCAGGTTAATTCTACTTACTTTTATATCCAAATATGAAAATTTTATATGTATAGATATACATATACATATTTCAAATTGCATTACATTAGTATTATTTGCTCATTTTAGAAGTACTAAAGTTTTAGAAAAAAAATAAAAATTTCCACCATTGATTAAAGAACAACACAGATAGGAATTCACAAGGAAAGGGAAACTCTATAGAGACGTAATATCCTAGATAGAAACCTAAGGAATATTCTTTGTCTAATGCAAGACAAACAAGTTGGAATGGCTTATATCCTCAGGTCTGGGAGCCACTTAGGTGTAGGAACCTCTGTCCTCAAGATTTAGGGTGCATTTACCAACTTGATCAGCAGATCTGGGTGATTCAATCAATGCCCAGCCTCTCTCTACTCTCTGTAGGTTAAAATCTGGGTCTAAAATTCCAAGCTTCTAATTAAGACTTGATATTTCCGGAGTTCAGCACCCATTATGGAACCATCTGGGGAACTCACCAAGAGTGCCTTAGAACAAAAATCCTCCTTCATTGCTTGGAAGCTCGAAAGATATTAAGATCTCTGTGCTTGGAGCTGCAGACAATGTCTATACTTTTCTCTAAAACCACACCTCATTTACCAAAAAAATGTAGTGACAAAATATCCAGGCCTTATTTAAGGTTGAAAAATAAATTTCAATCATTTGTTTATTAAGTGACATTTTTTATTTTCCAGAGGACGCCCACTACTTGCTCAATAGATGACAGCATGCTAGTGAGGATTCTATGATTTTGAACCCAATTTGGGTTAGCCTCATGCTTAAGCCATTCCCCTCCCCCATCCCTTACCCCTCATTCATAACCTCTCACTTCTTACTACTAGTCTGTGTAGAGTTTACTGTTAGCCTGGTTAAGGACTGCATATGAGGGAGAATATGTGTTGTTTGGCTCTCTGTTCTTTTGAGAGATTGCTTAGAAGGATCTGTTCCAGGTCAGACCATTTTCCCCTAAATTTCAATATATCATTTTTCCTTTCAGCTGAATAGAATTCCATGGTGTTAATATACCAGAGTTTTGTTATCCATTTCTCCATGGAAGGGCATTTTGGTTGATTCCAATTCTTGGCTATTATGAACTGAGCTGCTATAAACATATTTGCACAAATGTCTCTCTCCTGAGAAGTTACATCTTGTGGGTAGATGCCTAGTAGAGGGATAGCTTGGTCCATTGGTAGCTCTATGCCCATTCTGTTGATGAATCTCCACAGTGTTTTCTAAAGCTGTTGAACAAGCTTGCAATTCCACCAGCAGTGAATGAGGGTTCCTTTTTCCCCTCATCCTCACCAGCAATTATAGTTGTTAGTTTTTTTTATGATTGCCATTCTGACTGGAGTAAGGTGGAATCTCATTGTGGTTTTTATTTGCATTTCCCTGATGCTTAAGGATGCTGAGCATTTTCTCAGGTGCGTAAAGGCCATATGGGTTTTTTCCTCTGTGAATTCTCTGTTGAGATCAGTACCCCATTTTGTGAGGGGGCAGTTTGAGTTTTTGTTATGAATTTTTTTTGAGCTCTTTGTAGGTTCTGGTAATTAGGCCTCTATCTGACTTGTAGCTGGAAAAAATCATCTCCCAGTTTGAAATGGGTCTATTGGCTCTTAGTATGGTGATTTTGTCTGTATCGAAGCTTTTGAGCCTCATCAGGTTCCATTGGTTAAGTGACTATTGGACTTCCTGGGCTACTGGAGATTTGCTTAGGAAGTTATTCCCTATTCTAATCTCATGTAGGGTTCCTCCTATTTTTTTCTTCCAGGGTGTTTAGGGTTGTATGATTAATATTGAGTCTCTGATCCATTTGGAGTTGATTTTAGTGAATGGTGAAAGGAGTGGATCTATTTTCATTTTTTTACATGTGTTTATCCAATTTGTCCAGCACCATTTGTTGAAGATGCTATCTTTAGCCCAGCTTACATTGTTGGCACCCTTGTCAAAGGCCAAGTAGCTGAAGTTACTTGCATTAAAGGCTGGGTCTTCAATTCTATTCCACTGGATGGACTGTCTGTTTTTCTGCCAATATCATGCTGTTTTAGTTATTATGGCTTTGTAGTACGTATTAAAGTCAGGTATGGTGATACCTCCTGTGTAAGTTTTTTTGCTCAGAATAGTTTTAGCTATTCAAGGTCTTTTACCCTTCCAAATAAATTTTGAGATTATATTTTCTATGTCTGTGAAGAAGGAGGTTGGGATTTTTATGGGCATGGCGTTGAATCTGTAGATCACTTTTGGCAGGATTGCCATTTTTACAATATTGATTCTCCGTATCCATGAGCATGGAATGTCTTTCCATCTTGTCACATCCTCCTCTATTTCCTTCTTGAGTGTTTCAATATTTTTTCCTTATATAAGTCTTTCACTACCTTGGTTAGTGATATTCCAAGGTATTTGATTTTCTTTCAGGTTATAGAAAATGAGACAGTTTCTCTGATGTCTTTTTCCAAATGTTTGCCTTCTGTATATAGAAAGGCTACTGATTTTTGTGTATTAATTTTGTATCCTGCCACTCTGCTGAAGGTATTGATCACTTTCAGGAATTTACTGATACTGTTATTTGGGTCTGACATATACCTAAATATTAACCATGTAACTCTAAACACCCTGGAAGAAAAAAATAGGAGTAACCCTACATGACATGGGAGTAGGGAATAATTTCCTGAGTATATCCCCAGTAGCCCAGGAAGTGCAACAGACAATTAACCAATGGTACCTGATCAGGCTCAAAAGCTTCTGTACAGACAAGAACACCATACTCAGAGCCAATAGAGCCCCTTCAAACTGGGAGATAGAGGCCTAATTTCCAGAACCTACAGAGAACTCAAAAAATTAATAACAAAAACTCAAACTGTCCCCTCACAAAATGGAGCACTGATCTCAACAGAGAATTCACAGAGGAAGAAACCCATATGGCCTTTACACAACTGAGAAAGTGCTCAGCATCCTTAAGCATCAGGGAAATGCAATCAACACTCAACCAATGGGCTCTCACTAAGCTAAAAAGCTTCTGTACAGACAAACACACCATAGAGCCAATAGACCACCATCAGATTGGGAGAATATCTTCACCAGCTATATCATGGACAGTTGCCTAATATCTAGAACCTACAAAGTACTCAAAAAATTAAGTAATAAAAAGTCAGCACTCCATTAAAAAAATAGGGCAGTGAATTCAACAGGGAATTTACAGAGGAGGAAAGACAAATGGTTAATTCTCATTTAAGAAAATGTTCAATGTCTTTAATCATCAGGGAAATGCAAATCAAAACAACAATTGGGTTCCATCTTACTCCAGTCAGAATGACAATCATTGAAAACTACCAACAATAGATATTGGTGAGGATGGGGTCAGGGTAGAAACCCTTATTCGCTGCTGGTGGAAGTGCAAATATGTACAGTCACTAGGGAAATCAGTGTGGAGGTTTCTGAAAAAGATGACTATAGAGCCAACAACTGACCTAGTTATCCCTCTACTTGGCATCTACCCTCAAGGCTCTCCTCTTTAGCACAGAGACATTGACTCAACCATGTTTATAGCTGCTCAAATCACAATAGGTAAGAATTGGAATCAACCCAAATGCCCATCGCTTGGCAAATGGATATCAAAGTTGTGGTACACTTGTATTTTGCTTGTGCTTTGCTGAAGGTTGCAGACAGATGTAGAACATGACATATACTCCCAGTGAGTCAACTAAAATCCAAAGATTTAAGAGAAGAAATTTAACTCCAAAATAAGATACAGAGAGTAAAACATACCATTTGCACTAATGTAAAAGAGCCTCTTACCCTCCTGAAGTATTTTTACCCCTGATAAAAGTTACTCTGCCCTTTCTGGTGTTTCTGTGAGGAAATCTAAGAATGGGCAAACATGTGCTTAGGAATGCTAAATATCAGAAGAGGATTTCATTTACAACTGATGACCTACGACTGTATCCACTGACACCCACTCTTTCTAACAGTATCCAAGTATGCATATTTCTCTAGTCATGTCATAATTGAACTTCAGTTGTAGAAATATGCAACAGGGGAGGCTTAATTTTGTTGACTTTATAGGGAAAAGTCTGTTCAACTGGACCTTTAAACCTTTCCTTTTTGGCTTGCACATGTGAGTGTTTGTATGGGTCGAGGTTTGTATGCTTTGTGTTCTATTGAAAGTCCTGTGTGTTTACAGACTAAAGAGCCTCTCTTAGGCTCAGTTGGGAAAGTTCAAGTCTTTCTTAGTTCCATGGTTATTGTTGTTTTTCTCTAGTGAAGACAATGAATACTTATTATTTTTAAATTTACTTTTATCTGGTTACCAAAATTTTCTAATGACATAACTATTCTGAATAATATTGTTTTCAGTGACATCTATCAAAGTTTTACAATTTATTATCATGAGTCTGCATAGAAACCCTATGGCAGTGAACAAAACTGGCATTTTCTTTCACTTTTATTCAGTTTGCCTCTTTATCATTTACTTCATCACTTATAGTTGCTTTACTGTTCACAGTCAATTATATCACTGTGTGAATTTAATTGTATTTTGCTAAATTAAAGAGGCATTATAAAGTTACCATTTGATTTTCCAGTTTAATTTCATTTTTATTTAATCTTTGGCACAGGCTACATTATCAATTAGCATAATAAAACAGCCAGTGTGGAATTTAAGTTGTACATTGAATATTCTATAATGTAAACTACTTTGTACAATGCCAGTTTGTGCAAAGAGCAGTAAAATGCTATCATTCTCTTATTGTACCTTAAGAGTATCCCCACATGTGTCTTAAATGGAGAGGATATTGGGCCATTCCAGAGGAAAGCATTGTTAATGGGTGAATAATATTAATGCCACACACTTTAGTACTACATTTTATCTAAAGACTTTCCAGCACTCCACACATGACAGTTAATCAAGTCATACCACACTACTCCAAGCAAGGTATTATGTGCTATTATAATTTAGACAAATTATCGTTACAGTTAAGAAAGATGAAAGATTAAGTGACTTGTCAAAGATCAAATATTAGTTCAATACCCAAGCAGTAAAACTCGGACTCCTGCCTGCTGCTATTAACATTCAGTGAGCCTCTGTATATTACCCATAGAGCACAGCAAGGTTCTATAGTAATCACATAGTATATGCTAATCTATCAGAAGTTACGTGCACATGAACGTAATGGTGTCAGATCATGGTACACACCTTATCACGTGTAGCAGGAATGTGTATCCTTCTGAATGTTGAGGAAAAGATCCACACTTAAATCTGCTTCATTTTTTGCTACTTAAAAATGCTGTGCTATCCTCAAAACAGGTTTGAACACTCTTATTGTTCCCAGTAACTGCAAATGTGAACACAGTCGCAGACTAAAAGTGCTTCTTACTTTGTGTCAAAGGGTTATTACCATAGGAGAAAAACTAGAAGGTAATCATTTCACAACACTCAACTCGATTTTCATGGTTGCTCCAAAGTGTTTGCAACAAGACACTGTTGATTTCTCTTACCATCTTTCTTAATAATAGGTGGGTGTTGCAGGGACTGTAAAGCTTGGCTTTCTCCTCACCCCACACCCACAATCAAGGATCTTTTCTTTTCTCTGGTAAGTGTAGTTTATTTGGCTTTCTCTCTTCAGTGCTGTATACCTGTTCCTATGTCCACTTATTGAGCATGGCTGAGGCTGATGTGTGATTGGTTGGGTGCATTTCTCTAGCACAGAAATGATGGTTAGTGGCTTTGGAATCCCTTCCTGGAGCAGACAGTAGCCAAACAAGATGCAGCATAGTACCTCATGCAGGCGAAACTGAATGCCACAGTGCCTGGAACCCAGCTGCTGAGAATTCTGCTTATTTTTCTCTGTTGTTTGAAAGGATGCAGGCCCCAGGTCCCTGGAACCCCAGAGCATGCTGGGTTTGTATTCATGTGACTGTGCAGCCAGACTAGCACGGATAATTGAGGCAATTGGCAAGCCATGGGGGCACTTAGGCTGCTCTCCTGTCTGTTTTTGGTTGCCTCATCATCACTCAAATTTGCAGTGGGTAGTCACTGGGCCATTTTCCATGTATTATGACAAAAGATGCTAATGGGACCAGCAGTGGGTGTGCTGTACCTCTGCCCTGAACCTGGCATGCAGAAAGCAATCCCGCTGTTTTTGCATAACAAGTAGCATGGCTGGACATTTTTTTCTACATCAAAAGAAGCTTTTCCTTTTGAAAAATGACAACTTCCTCTGGCAAAGCCCTAATCTCAGAATTGACATGTTATCCTGTCTGCCACCACCACACTGAACATTGTCCCTAAAAACAAGAGTACATCAGTCAAGGTAGTTTTCATCATTTTCACCACATTTTTATTATCACAACTCCTTTGAAGCTTGAAATTGAAATCTGTTTTTTTCTTGACATTTTCCTCTATATTGGACATGTAATTATGGACCCAAATGAAGTTCAAGGGGAATGGATCAACAAAGCCCACAGCTAAGTACACTAAACTTTGATCTTGGAAAAAGGATGAATTCCAAGGTAGATTTGGACAGTTGTGTTATGAATGCCACAGTGAGCAAATGTGGAATCAGAAGGAATATCCCATGGTTAACAGACTTTTATACATAAATGTAGGAAACATAAGCAGAACTGTGCTAGCATGGGATAAGAGTTCTTGCTTTTCTGAAGATAATTCATATTTAAAATAATGAAAATGAGTGCTTGGTTGCCCACTATTGCCCACTGACTTAAGAATGTGTTAATATTAGTTCATTTTATTAATGTATTTGTAGCTCTCTCTCTCTCTCTCTCTCTCTATATATATATATATATATATATATATATATATATATATATATATATATCTTTTGTAGCACAAAGAGATAGCAGTACATTTGTAGCTACATATACATATCAGGGCAGAGTTACAACACACCCGCTTCTGTGCCCATTAGCATCTTTTGTCATAATACATGGAAAATGGACCAGTGACTACCCACTGCAGATTAGAGTGATAATGAGTCAACATATAAAACAGTGTGTAGGAGATATATTGTTCTGAAGACTGTGCTTTGCACACACACACACACACTATATATATATATATATATATATATATATATATATATATATATATATATATATATATATATATATATATATATATACAAACCCCTAACAATAGCTCCAGACACTCTAGTTTAAAAAGCACCAAGGTAGAACCTATGAAAAAAGAAAACCATAACTTATTTTAGTGTTGCAATCAAATCATGAGGATAAATATTTATCAGGCTGAGACAATGGAGTAAAGATATTATGAGATTGTGTGGGATGCACCTGTAGTTATGTTACATAAATTCACTTAAAAAATCATCCTTGACCTAAAGAACAATGTTTGTTAACCAGGATTTTGTTTTCTTTTATTTCCACCTGCTTGCTAGTGTGAATGAAAATTGTGTGTCATTAACATGAGCTGGTATGCTACAGCTCTAAACAATGGTTCAAAGAATGCCAGGTTTTGTAGTATTCTTATGCAATCACAATAGTCATTATATAAAAACTTTGAAAGCTTATACTTTTAGTAGTGTATACAAGTAATGCTTTTGACAATCATTATATTTTAATCAATTTTTTTCTGCTTTCTGGACACTGTTTTCTGCTTAACTGTGGATTAGGCTATACCCAATCACATTTGTATTCATCTATGGTATTGGTAGTTGTAACTGATAATGCGAATTATAGTCCTATAATAACTAGGTGAAAATGAAGTTATAAATGGGTCTGGTAATCTTTACTTCTCAAGACCTTTGGAAACTTACAGACTTTGTTAGAAATTTGCCCAATGGTTGACAAACAGAACTGGCAGTCCCATATCACAAGCTGTTCCTGGCATGTAGGTTATCTGTCGTCTGTGTGAATACCACATTCTCAGCATGCAGCTAATGGATAGGACACGACGGACCTTTTGCAAAGGTCTTACCAGCCAGCAGGTCTCTTTTCATATCACAAAGTATAACTCAATACCAGAACTGTAGGATGGACGTTCCTTGCTTAGGCTTCCACAGTCGTGGCATAATTGCACTAAGAAGCAGGTGATTTTTTGTTGTGAAGGAATGTACTGTTCATTGTCAGGCATTTAGGAGCATCTCTAGCCTCAGTCTACTCTATGCCAACAGCACTTCCAATTCCTGAGTTGTGACAATCAAAATATCTCAAGTGTTGCCCATGTCTTCTAAAGGACAAAATGACTGATGGTTGAGAACTGCTGTCCTAGATTGTGATGTGATATGCAATTGAACCTACTTATAATAAGGACAATGTTCTAAGGGACCTAAGATGACACAAAGCAAGAAAAAAAGCCTATGACTACTTGACAGCACATGAGTTTAAGGAAGACCTCAGTTTCCATCATCTCTATACATGTCATTAGTTATTTGAAAGGGATAAAAATGCATAAACAAGTAATAAGGATAGGTGTACTTTGTGTGTGTTTATGTTTATTTTCCTAGCACGATCTCTCTATTGATAGGTACATATGCTTAAGTCAGATCAGGGAATATTTAGTGCTAATTTATCAAGTCATATAGAAGAAAATTGGACTATTGGCTCAAAATTGAAAAAGATTTGTAAATGTTACTCCATTGATTTCTTTAGTTGACTTTTACTTCAGTAAGTTTACAGAAAAAAAAAACTATTCCTTTTTCATCTTTTGGGTTTAAAAAAAAAGACAAAGTGACCTAGCTTAAATAGAAAGCCTATTGTTACAAAAATGTAACAGCTACAGCTTCCTAATAACTTTAAGAGAGTATTGGAATCATGTTTTGCAGCTTCTTTTTCCTCTGTTCATGCATTAATTTAACAGGTATTTTTAGCACACTTGTGGGCACTATACCCTTGCCTAGTGCTTAGCTTTCTCCTCTCTCTTAGCTTCCATGTCTTTTTGTTATATCCCTCAAGACCAGTTCTTTGTGCTTCTCAGCTTATATGCAGAAAACAAGAAACTGACAAAGCCTACAGGTTTTAATTATACTACTTATCTTAGAAACTATCCTCGCCTGACCACATTCTCTCCACACTGTTTATAGATTACTGGAGAACAGACATTAATGGGTCACACTGGGTCAGCAGCACCCTCTCAACTACCAGGTCTGCACAGGGGGCCAATATGGCTGTAGAGATTGTTCTTCCTTGGTCATAGGAATGCAGGAACAAGGTTCTCAGAAAAGGGAGGCTGTGTAACTTATTCAAGCTATGCTCTGTATTTAAACTTGTTTTGACTTACTGATGGGTAAAATGCAGAAGTTGCCTAGAGTAGCTGAAGCAAATTAGGGGAAATAAATTAGGTTCAGGCTTAGTTGTATAACTCCTCAGAGATAGCAAGAAAATGAGAGAGAGAAAAGAGGCAGGATCAGTATAGAGAAGGTACATGCCATTAAAATTATTTTCTCCCTATTTGTATTAATTAAATCTGCAGTGAAAATATGAAATACTCAAGAAGATCAATTAAAGGGAAAAATATTCTGGCTCACACTTTCAGAGGTTCATTTCTCAATCAGCTTGTTGTAGGACCTGTGGTAAGGTGTGGTCTTCACAGTGTACAGGAGGCTGCTCACCTCATCAGGAAGCAGAGAGAGCCAAGAAGATATACCCTTCATAGACATATGAGTTATCTACTTTGTTCAACCAGGCACTGCCTCCTAATAACTCATCCAGCTATGAATTTATCAGGACTAGTCATTCCCTGTATGAGTTTAGCTTCCTTATGAGCCACTTACCAAGACTTCAACATATTAGAAGTCATTTTCTATTTAAACCATGACACCTGTCCTTTGGGGTTCAAGGGTTAGTTGGCAGTTGTGGCCTCCTCCACAATAAATCCAGGGGTCACCTGACTCCTAGACCGCCCATGGCTGTAATAGGTCTGATCAAAATATACAGATGATTTGTAGAAGCTCTGAACAAAGTCAACTCATACTTGATTAAATTGCACACTGACATAATTTATTTTTTATTATTTTTAACTGTTTTTCATTTTTAGTTTTGATGCTTTCATACATTTAATGTATTTTGGTTTTCTTCCCAAGTTTCTCTTACATTTTTTACCTCCCACTAAGCCCCTTCTTTCAAACTAATCCTCTTCCTAATTTCATGCATTTTAAAAACTTTATTTCCATCTCTGTGTGTTTCTTCATTTATCTTTATGATATATGTGCATATCACGGCCTCTTGGCACTACAAATGAACACTAGACACGTATCACTTTTTGCTTCTGGATCATATGGATGGCTTGGGAATTGAACTAAGGCCAACAGGCTTTGCAAGCAAGTGGTTTCAACTGCTGAGCCATCTTCCCAGCACCATGTCTTTTGATTTTTTTACCCACTGAGTTAAATTAGGGTTTCTTGCATGTGCATGGGTGGGAAGTTATTTATTGAAGTACAGAGAAATTATCAATGGCTAAACTATTTAAGAACACGTTTCACCCTGCTGAAGTAACTATTAGCTGTCATTATTTATTCTTGGTGGAGTAGGGTCTAATCAGCCCTTCTCCCATTCATTATGAAGTGTTGACAGGCTCAGCCTTTTGCAGAAAACCACAGATGTTGTAAGCTCATGAGTGTCATATCCCAGTCATACCCAAAAGATAGCATCCCGTATCCTTTTACTTCATCTTCCTGCTCTTATATTCTTTCCCTCTCATCTTCTCTGAGGTTCTTTGGGCCTTAGAGGAGGTGGCTTAGATGTCTTCTTATGGGTTGAGCATATAGTAGTCACTTATTGTCTGCAATTGTGTCAGATGTGTATTTCTGTATAGGTCTCTGTCCATTGCAGAAAGAAATTTCCATGATCAAGGTTGACAGAAGCATTAAACTATGGGAAAAAACATGAATACTTAGAAGGCAGTTTGACATCCTGTCCAATTAGCATAGTAATCGTTTTAGGTTGTCCCTAGATCCTATGTTCCTAGCCAGTGGCTATTGACCAGGTTTGTAATATCAAGCATGAATTTCCTCCTGTGTAGTGGGCCTCAAATCCAATCAGAAATCTATTGATTATTCCCGTAGCAATCCTGTCACTAGGCACGTCTTGTCTGGCAGGTCCGCTGTGAAATATACATGGTCCACAGCTCTATAGAACTGTTGATGACTTTCTCTTCCAGGCACTTGTATAGCACCTTCTAGCAGAAAGAAAGCTAGCCAGCAGAGAGGAAGCTTCCAGTTGATCTCCACCTTGATTTCTTTGTGTCCTACAATTAAGATTTGTGGTGTCTTCAGCAGTAGAGATTTGCCATCTAGCTGTGGTGGGGAACCACTGGCCATGGAAATAGCTTATATCATTTTATTCTGTACCCAACCTGACAAACTATTTATTGGGAAGAATCTCTTCCCTGGTACTAGAATTTATGACTAATAACTTATGGCTTCTGCAAGCACCATTATTCAACCATGCAGGGTTTCTTTGATCAAACACTTTAAAAGTATATTTTAAATTGGCTTACCAGGTAGTATGTTTCCATATGGTTTAGTATTAGGTCCTCAATGTTGGTTAATTCTTCCAGAAACCCTTCTTTTCTCTCATTGTTTTGCCCCTATAGTTGCTTGAAACTTTTTTATTTGATAGAGACCTTGCTCAGCTTCTTATTGCTATCATAATATACAGAATCTTGGGTCTTGGAGGAACTATGCTAATGCAACAGAGGCCTAATCAATCTGTATCCCTCAGTTTTTCTAAAGTCTATTTTCTTAGGAATTTGAGGTCATGTCTTGAGCAACCACTTATATACAAAGTGCTCTCAAAATTCCCATCCAATTCTTTTTTTTAAATATTTTATTTATTCACTTTCAAGCAGAGAGAGAGAGAGAGAGAGAGAGAGAGAGAGAGAGAGAGAGAGAGCGCACCATGGCCACCACCTTGTGGGTCTGGCTTATGTGGGTCCTGGGGAATCGAACCCAGGGCCTTAGGCACTGGAGGCAAGCGCCTCAACCGCTGAGCCATCTCTCCAGCCCCTCCATCCAATTCTTAGTCCTCACTTAATTAATGAATATAAAACAGGCTTTATAACAAACACACACACACACATATATATATATATATGTATATATATATATAATTAATATAAAACAGGCACAATGTTTGCTTCACAGGGAAAGAGTTAAGAATTCTTCCCAAGAAAGAGCAGCAGCTGACTTAATGTGGTATGACTATCAGTAATAGTTTCTGCTGACACAATGAGACTCTTTGAGTCAATGCATAGACAAATATGATTGGTACTGTATTAGTCAGGGTTCTCTAGAGGAAACAGAGTTGATAGAATGTATTGTAGTAAAAGGGAATTTATTTAGGTAGCTTACCACAGTCCAACAATAGCAGTCTGCAGGCCCACAGGTGAAGAAACCAGTAGCTAGCTGTTCAGTCCACCTGGCTGGATGCCTCAGTAGTTCCAATCCAACCCAGAAAGCCTGATGGCTCCCTGGGGAGCAGCTGCTTTCAGTCCATGATGTGAGGCCTAGGAAACTGGGTTGTGATGTCCAGGAAGGGTAGGAGAGCAGGATGCGAATGCAAGTCACAACAAACACCAGCATCCAGGGGAGGAAGGAAGAGGTTTTCCTTCCCCTCAAACTTCCTTGTAGTTAGTCACCTTGGAAGGCCCACCGACTGGGAGGAAGGGCTCACTCTGGAGAAGGGAACTCCTCCATTCTCCAAAATCCCAAAAGGATTTTGTCAATCCTTCCTGCAGGCAAACTCAGAGCTCACCCAAGATTACTGTGGATTATTACATAGATCAAGTTGACAAATAAACTTAACCATCACAAGTATTTAGTTCATGAAATGACTATACAGAACACAATGTTGAGTTCAAAATAAGTTATAGTCTAAGGTAATTATAGTAATTGAAACTCAACTGTAATGGTCACGACTGTTAGCATTTAGATTATTTTTATTGATAAAACCTTTTGTTTCTTTGTTATTATCCATAATTTGATATATTGAATGAGCAAATAATGAGTTGATATCCCCATTTCCCCAATTTCCCTCTTCCCTATCCCCAAACAGCTGGATATCCTCCTCTGTGGGCAGTCTGATCAGTCCATGGGGTAGGGGGTTATGGATAGCCTAGGAGTCAGCAGGGTTCCACTTGAGCAGATATTTTACCTCCATCAGTACATGCTCATAACATAAAGATAAGTGTTTCTCAGTCACCTTCATTACTGTTACAGGATAGAGGCTTCCCCAGGTACATCACTGTTGTCACCAAACCTGTCTGGAATGAGTTCCTTCTCTCATGTATCCCACCTGAAGATAGTAATAGGACTACTATAATTTGAATGAACGTGCCTCAAGTTTAAGATGTATAGGGTTGGTCCCTAGGACAGTAGTACAAGGAAATGCTCCAAGTCTTTGAAAGGCAGACCTGATGGGTGGACTTTGGGTCCATTACTGGTGCTGGAGGACATCAGCTTCTCTTTCTTCAACCCCCTGAACAGCTTTGTGATGTAAGCATTTGCTCAGACCTCCTTCCAAGTTATACTACTTAATCAGAGTCCAAATCAGTTAAATATGCCTCACCTTTGACATGACCCTCCAGCACTGAGCCAAAATAAATCAGTCTTTACTCAAAAGTGGCCTCTGTCAGGTATTTAATTATAGGGACATAAAATTGACTACTATAAGAATTTGCCTCATTTAATTGTATTATTTTGATTTGTGAGAATTAAGTAAAGATGGTCCCTGCCACATTTTAAGAACTAAGTTAGTATTAGTTGTTATTTGGCAAAAATCAATATTTATTATAGCTATCACTCTGTGTACTTTGCAGCTTAAAATTGTTTAAAGAGATTTTAAATTCTCTGCCACAAAATTAGAAGTATGTGAAGTGAGTTTTTAATTAACTTTATTTAATTATTTCAAACTGCACGAATACATCAAAACATCATATTACTCTATATATAACTTGTATTGCCAATAAAAAATAAAATTTAAAAATTAAAAGTTGAGCCTTTATAGCTCCTTGATTCTACAGATTCCCACTGGTTATTCAAAGTCTATTTTAAAATGGTACTTAACAGTCCAAGTGTTTAGTAAATTGCCATTAGTAAATCATATTTCTCTTCCTTTGGAAAAAAAAACAGATTGAAGCCCTTATTATAAAAATGTTTGGCATCCCAAATAAAGACTGTACCTACTGAGAACTGGACATAATATTAATCCAAAGTCTGTGTTTTACTAGGACTCTTCACTATCATAGAAATTGCTTCTTTCTCCTTGTACTAGGGGTAAGTGATATTTTAAAGTAAGTCGTTTCTGTATTTTTTATTGATATATTTATTATCCATAATTAGATACATTGTATGAGCAAATCTAATGTTGGTAACACCATTTCCCCCCTCCCTGTCTCCAATTTACTTGGGAATCCTCCTTGATGGGCATACTGGATCAGTCCTTGGTGTAGGGGGTTATGAATTGCATGAGGGATACCCAGTCCCCCCCTTTGTGTGTTGTTGCTAAGGTGTTCAATGTTCCCCCACTATGGCTCTTACATTCTTTTTGTCCCCTCTTCTGCTCAGTTTCCTGAATCATGGTGAGTGAGTTTTAAGTCTGCTTTATTGTTGAGATCTTAAGTGACTCTGGACTTCTGCCTTGGTTTGTGTTGGATATCATTGGTGTCTGTCTCCTTGACCTATCCTGGTTATCTGACTTCTTGTCGTAATAGGTCTCTGGTTTATCATGCCACTTTCTCATAGGTTTCATTTGGGGACTACATGTTAGTTCCAGGAGTGGTTCACCTCTTGCCAATATGTCAGCCATCATCCCATGGCTTGTTGGTGGAATTGGGTTTTCCACGGCTCTCTCACTGCCTTTTGAAAAATACAAACAGATTCTCCATTGGAGAGTGAGATCAGTATAGGTTAAATGAGACACACGTTGCTAATTTAACAAGATTCTATTAGGTGTAGCCTCTCTGTAAGTCTCTGGGAATTTCCCCGTGGAGCCTGGATTTTTGGTCCCCATAATATGTTACCATGCATCCCAATTCCAATTAAGGGTTCCTTAAGCCAATTTGAAAGCTGTTAATTACCCCCCTAGGTTTCAGTACCACTATTGCTCAAGTGATCACTTCTTGACTTTCTGGTCTCTACCATAAAGTAATGTGTTCAGCATTCTCGTGATATCAGTCTGAATTGTATATCAGTAGTCTACACTTTCTCCAAATATCATTGACCAACTTCCCCTGGCAGCTTGTGTTTGCCTTCCAGCACTGCATATGCCATCATCTGGGAGCTGGTTACCATTCTGGATCTCTCAGGGTCTCTTGGTGTTGTGCAATGACTTTTTGAGGTTTCTTCAGCAATAGGGTCTTACCTCTGGACTGGGGTGGGTATTCAAGAGCTTTGATAGAAGCCATAATGGCATCCTAAACTTCTACAATGCAAATTGTAAACCAGCACCAGAACACATGTCTTATTCTGTCAGAATACCCCTTTCAATGTCATCAACACACACACACCACACACCACACACACACCCATAAGCACCCCCCCACACACACACAATCCTAATGGGAAAAGTTAACAGTTAGAGTTGAAATAAGAAAAAAGCCATGCTGGCAAATAAGTGAGATATTTTGGATGGAGATGTTGAAATTCCTGTTTAAGAGCTAATTAAATAGAGTTAGTTTGACATGGAAGAATTAACATATAGAAACCTGATAGAAACGTGAAGTTTGGGCTTGGTAAGGATGTAGATATTTGATATCCACTTTGTGTATGCTTATGTAGCTATGTGGAGGACACCATAAAGTTAATCTGCTGTGGATTAAGAAAAATGTTTAGAATACCGAAGCAAATTGTTCTTAGGTTATTTGCAGTTAAAACAATGGATGAGTGAAATTACAGTGGACATATATATGGTGTCTGCTAGATGCATTGAAAATACTTTATCAACAGAAATTGACATGTTACATTATATTTAATTAGAATCATTGGTGTTCATATTCAGGCAAACTATAAAAAACAGCATTTGTATTGACAGTGATTTTCAAAGGCATTACTTATAAAAATACATGTGTAATGGGAAACGGACAGAAAGAGAAGTGAACACTTTGATGTCATGATCTGTCCACATAATTGCAGTGAATCAAGTTTTCTATGAATACTGCAGTGCTTCAGGTATGGTGAGACATAAACATGGAATTAAATTCTCATTGCAAGGAAAATGATTAAAAGAGTATAACCAAATTGTTGCTAGGATAACTTCCTGACATTCAGAGTAATATAGCATTATTGCACACATATTGTGTGTCTTGTTTGTTAAGATTGCCCTAATAAAAGCCAGGAGTCATGGCACAGGCCTTTAACCCAGTACTTGGGAGGCAGAGGTGGGAGGACCGCTGCAAGTTCAAGGCCATCCTGATACTACATAGTGAATTCCAGATCAGCTTCCAGATCAGTGAAAGATCCTATCTCAAAAAAAAAAAAAAAAAAAAGACTGTATTGCCCTAACATAACACTGCACAAATTATCATGTAATAACAAACACATTTAAAATTGTGTGTTTGTTTGTTAAGTTTGCCCTAACAAAACACTACAAGCTATAAAATTAAAAAAAAATAGAAATTCATTTTCTCAGGATCCCAGAATCAAGAAGCTCAAAGACATGTTTTCCCAAGGTCTGTCCTGCAGATGGGTTCATCCTTTCTATGTTCCTTCCTTGTCCTTTGCTCTATGTGTGTTTCTGAAGTCTCTTCCTCTTCTGATATGGGGAATTAAGGTTTAACACGTATGACTTCATAAATTCAATTTCTATTACCTGTTTAAATCCCTGAGAAAAGACAGTCACACTAGGGATTAGAGTCTCAGCATATGAATTTTGGGAAGACTTAATTTAATAAGTAACATTACAATCTATTTTTGTATCTGTAATTTAAAGTAAGCCAAATATGGTGGCCCACACCAATAATCCCAGCACACAGGAGGCTACAGTTGGAAGACAGTTGTAAATTTTGAATCTAGTAGCCTAGAGTACATAGGAAATTCCAGGTAAATCTGGCTCTACAGTAGGCCCTGTTTTAAGAAGTCAAAAGAAAAATGTAAAAAGAAAACAAAAAAAAAAAACAACCATTGGGGTTATTAAAATTAGGCTGGAGAGATGGCTCATCAGACTGTAAGTCAAATTAGACTCTTTCTTCCCATCAGCTGCTTTTGGTCTGGTGTTTGGTCCCAGCATCCTGAAAGTAATTACAACAGTGTCTCTTATGCAAAAATATGCATCTTTGACCTGGGGAGGAAGAAAACAAAAGTGGATGAATTCCCATTTTGTGTGAATATGAGATAAGAGCACTTCTCCTCTGGAACCCTGCAGGCCTGGATTTGTGCCAACAAGTACATGGTAAAATGTTGTGGTAAAGATGGCATTCATGTTTGAGTCTGACTCTACCTTTTTCATGTCATCTGCATCAATAGGGTTTTGCCCATTTGTGGGACACAAAGGCCACAGACAGATATGTGGACTGCTTGGAGAAGCTGGAGGGTACAGTGACCAGAGTTCATACTGGTCAGGTCATCATGTCCATCTGCACCAATAAACAGCATGTGAGTGAGGTCCTGTGCAACTCCAAGTTCATATCTCAAAGAAGCTGGGCTTTACCTAGTTCAGTGTAGATGACTATGAAGCTCTGGTAGCTGAGAAATGGCTCACCCCCTATGTCTTTCAGGTCCAATAGATCAACAATTGTGGTCCCCCGGAGAAGTGGTGGATTCTGTGCTCATGAGGGCAACACTGCTGGATACTCCCCCATACACCCATGATCACTAGTAAATCTAACACACTATCAAAGAAAAAACAAATCCAAGACTCCTAAATTGCAATCTAAAATGCAATCTATGGCTGGAGTCTCTTGCACCTATGGGAATTTGAGCCCTAGGGAAATGTCATTAGAAGTGCTAATCAATGGCTACTGTGTTGCTGTGGATACTAAATGGTCTTTTTGGCTGATTTCAGTCTCCATGTTTTACTGCTGACATGTAGTAGTGACAAGCTAACTATGAAAAATAATAATAAAGTTTCAGAACACTTGCTTCTGTCTTTATTCATAAACCCTGAGTGTCTATAGCTCCATAAAATTTCAGTTTCTGGTTAAAAACATATTTCTCTGTGACATAGACTGCTACTTTCAACTTTTATTCCCAACTAGAAGGACACAAAATTTTGACATATGGAAGCTACTCAGCTTATAATTGAATGATCTGTTAAAATAAGTGTACATATTTTTTGTTTCTATGTAAAATGATAGCAAGAACAGAATCATGGGAAAGAATCATAATTCAGATTTACAAAATGATCAAAATCTGTGATTGTTTTGTTTATTAAAAGTTTATTTGATTATTGAAACTGATCATACTTTTAGAAAATAGTATTTACCCAGGAGTGGGGGTTCATGTTTTTAGCCCCAGCACTTTTTTTACTGTCCATAATGAGTTACAACATTTAGTGGGCAAACAATCAGTTATTATCCCCAATTCCCTGCTGCCCTCCCCTCCCCCCTCCACTGGATAACCTCCTCCATGGGTCGTCTGGATCAGTCCTTGTGACAGGAGCCCATGGATAGCCTAGTATTCAGCCAGGTTCTCCTGGCCACGCCTCTGGATAATCTCCCCCACCACAACTCTCACAATCTTTCCGCCCCCTCCTCTGCATAGTTCCTGAGTCGTGGTGGATGAGTATTAAGGCTGCTTTAAGGTTGTGAGCTTAGGGGTCTTTGTGTCAAAAATCGTTGGTTTCTGTCACACTGGCTTATCCTGTATTGATTTAATGTCTGTGGCTGTGGGCCCCTTGTTCATCCCATCATTCTCTGTGGGGTTCCATATGGTTCCTCCACAGTATGACTGTGGTGGCTCCTCTCTTGTCAGAATCTCAGCTATTGGCCTATGGTCGGTTGGTAGGGTTAGATGGGCCCCAGCTCTCTCGCTGCATCCTGAAAAATACAAACACAATCTCCATCAGAGAGTGAGATCAGTGTAGGTTAACAAATATACACAATTCTGGATTACCTAGATTCTATTTTCAGTAGCCTCCCCGTCAATCGCTCCCATAGTGCAACTTGTCTTGGGAGCCCAAGAGTATGGGATCTGGTGCCTATCGCCCTGAATCCCAAGTTCCAGACAAGGGCTCCCCCTCAATGAGTGGAAAATTGGCCAAATTTGAGAGTTGTTGATTGTCTCGCCCAGGCCCAGGCTCCTCCATTACACAAGTGCTCCTTTCTTGGTCTGCTCCAGCACTTGGAAGATTAAAGTAGGAGGGTCACCATGAGTTCAAGGCCAGCATGTGGTTACAGAGTGAGTCCCAGGTCAGCCTGGGTTACAGTAAGATCCTGCTTTAAAAACAACAAAAAATAATTAACTGCTTCTAATTTTCCAGTGTTTTGTACAAGAGGGCTCACAATATATAAACACAAAGAAAAGAGATCTCCATGAATTTTAAACTAAATCTCTCATACCTGCTTAGTTCACAACCTAATTGAGAAAATCTTTATTATAAATCCCCAGATGCACATAACATGAAATACTGAATTGCATAAATGCTTACATATTTCTCAGGTGCCCTTATATAGAAAACATACAGACATAGAACTCAGAAACATTTTTCCTACTAGAAATGTGTAAAGTGAAAACTTGACCAAACTCCATTTTCTTTCATTTGATCCTAAGCTACATCAGGAGAGTTTTTGTATGCTTTGATTTTTCTGAGTATTGGAGAGAAGCCACTATATTACAAATTTCCACTATTGTTCAAAACTATCAGACCAGCCATATAGAAACCTTGATAAGAGCACTCAAGAGATTCTTTTATAGTGATAACTGTGGTGGAGGAGGATCCAGTCCTTGCAAGAGAAGATGAGGTGTTAGAATGGAGTGCTGTGGACTATTTGAAACCTGATGATAGTTATGATGTTGGATTTAACTCTTAAATTGCTTTCAGAACTCTTCTCAGTAGGCCATGATTCACATACATATTTATCATCATGGAAGAGAACATCAACAGACTATTGATTATACTTAATGAAAAATACTAAGAGCAGGTTGTAAAAACTACTTACTTAGCATTTAACACTGTGGAATGATAATAATTCTTCAACGTATTTGCTATCTTAAAATAGACATTAATCAAATTTATATTGTGTAAACAAACAATAGATTAAATAAATAATATTATTTTAAACCTTAATGCACCCAACAATATATCCTTTGAACAGAATATAAATATATAAGTGATAAGTTAAAATTTTAAAAAATAAGGTTAATAATAAGAAAATATGTAGATAAATCAAAATATTTTGTGAGATTTGTAACAGATCTTTGTTCAATATGAAAGATTCAGCTGACAAAATAAGAATGTTGATTAATATACTCAAATTTATATTTACAAGTATATTTCTATCAATATACTTACTAATGGCGGATTTACTCATAAGAGAGTACAATATCTTTTTGAGAGAATTTTGAGTCAATCATGTTTTGTGCTGTAAATGAAGCTTCACTAAGAATGAGCCAACATCACTGATGCTGTGTGCACACCTCATACACATCACACACATCCATCCATATTTGCCCATACATTCACTTACACACATTAGTAGTTAAAAAAAAATCTGACATGAAAGCCATAAAATTTTACTTATGTCACATAATTATAAACTCTGAGTTTTGATAAAAGAGGAAATCATAAAAATAATAATAAAGTGCCTGTTTTAAAAACTTTCAACTATCTTTTAGAATGTGTCAGATATAACAAAATGATATTTTGACAAAGTGAATAATATTTTATAGGGAAAATCAATTTTACTAATAACCTTTAAAGAAAATTCAAATGATAATCAGAGCTTCTCAGCAACAAAATTCAGAAGCAAACAACATCCCAAAACTTCTCCCCTAAAACTCATATTCATGTCAATTTAATTTTTAAAAATTTATTTCTGTCTCTGTGTGTGTATGTGTGTGTAGGGTATATCAGGGCATCTTTCTGCTGCAAACAAATGCTAGAGACTTGTACCACTTTGTGCATCCTGCTTTATGTGAGAGATTTGGGAACCTTGGTTGACAGGCTTTGAAAGCAAGTGCCTTTAACCACTGAGTTGTCTTCCTAGCCTCTACATCCATGTCATATTGTCAGACTAAAAAGAGACAAAGTTTATACTACAAAGTAGAAAAATGAGAAAGCTCAATTATTTTTAAGGCTAATTGAGCCTAGGTTGCTATACTGCATGATAATCTATACAAAGGAAATTACAGACACACTTTAATTTAATATGTGCATAAAATATGAAATTAAATATTAGCTAAGTCCAGAAATATGAAAAACCTATATTGTCAAGAAGCACTATCTGTCTACAAGTATTAGCACTGTTAAGTATTCACTATATAGATATAATTTATCACATTACTGACCTAAAAAAGAAAAGCACATGATTTTTCGATATATAATTCAAAAGCACTTAAAATATTCAACGTCTCTTCAGAAATCTCTTAGACAAAGGAGAAAACACCCTGAAATTATTTATTTTACATAACAAAAAGGTTATCCTCAAACAGCAGAAAATTTAAATTCACGTCATTCCATTGAAGATAAATAACACCATAGTATCGGGAAATAGCATGTCATGGCCTTGGACGTCTAGTTTAGTGAAACGAAATTGCAAGGACCTGCCTATGTTTTTACTTGGGCTGTTTCTTAAGATCATCTCTGCAGCTAAAATTCTGTAAGATGAAGTAAGGCCTGGCAGGAATACATTCCATAGTTTTTTAGTGTTTTCACTATAAAATGCAGTCTTCCTTTTTCCTGATATAGAGGAGGCAGATTCAGTCCCCATGGGGTCTCTTTCTATGAAGCACCCTATTATAGGTGAAGTCTCTACAGGCTGCTTAGAATATGGGATTTGAGGTTTATGGCATGCCTTTGTTAGTCTAAGAATCTGGCCATTGCTCTTATTGTGAAGAAGAACTCTTTTGTCTCTGATTTTTGCAGTCAGCTTTCTCTTGCTGCACAAAAAACCTGGCCAAAGGCATCTTGTGGAGGTAACAGTGTGCTTTGGCTCCATGATGGCAGGAAAGAAAATGCAGGAACAGAGGCTGGACATCACCTCATGGCCAACATCAGTTGGACACCAGCAACAGGAGACTATGCCAAATATTGGTTAGGGGAAGCTGGCTATAACATCCTTAAGCCCAACCCCAACAACGCACCTCCAACAAGGTTCTAATTTCCAAAGTGCCATCAGCTGGCGATCAAGCATTATGACCACTTAAGTTTATGGGGGACACCTGAATCAAACCACCACACAGACTAACCAAGGAATTTTATGTGTGTATCCATCACCACAAAACCCTAGCATTCTAACTTGTTTTGTTGCATGCTTATTTTGGTAAGTATTCTTTCTTTTTCTTTTCTTTCTTTTTTTTTTTTTTTGGAATTGCCTAAATTAAGTTATACAAAGAATGTTATGGACTGAAATGTTTATTATTGAAACTACTTGGGGGATCATAATACAATAATGTTAGAGACCAGCTGATGTCATTAAATACTGGAGATATTGGCTGAATATTACAAGAGAAATAAGCAATAGCCATGAAAGTTGAAAGAGGTAACACAGAGTGGGTATTATTTACAGGAGAAAGTTATTTTTGTAAATCATTCATTCATCAGAATAAATATATACTAATTAGAATTAATCGGTGTTTATTAGAATAAATTGTTAGGTTCAAGGTAAAGTTACAAAAATTGAAAACTGATCTCCTGAAAAACAATAGAAAAATATATTCCTGAAAGAATACAACATATAAGAAATCCATTAAATAATGCAAGAAAACTTTATTTCAAAATTAATTTTCTTTTACTTGTTTGTTTTTGGTTTTTGAGGTATGGTCTCACTCTACCCCAGGCTGACCTGAAATTTGGTAGATATTCTTAGGCTGGCATTGAACTCACAGTTATCCTCCTACCTCAGACTCCTGGGAGTGCCTGCCACACCAGCCCCCTGGCCCACAGGTCCCTGGGTCTGATCACACTCCAGTGGCCAGGTAGGGGTAAAGCTGGACATTCAAGTCCAGGTAAAGTTCCTACCCTGTGCTTACTGTGTAATAGCTTACCAGAGGGTGACCCCAGGGAAGACCACTTGGACATCAAAATGACAGTAAGGAAGGAGTCTTTATTAGCCATTGATGGCACCCACAACTTGGGAACCAAGATACAGTCAAGAGCTTATTTCAAGGTCCCTATTTATACAGAAAAATGATAAGATTTTGTTTACAACCTCATAGTCCAGTATTTACAACTTTCTAATAGCAACAGTTAATTTCAAAAGAACTTCTTGAGATACCCCCACCCTTGGCTCCAGCAAGTAAAAAGTTATTTACAGAAGCTGAAAAATACAATAAGCAATAGCCTGAAAACAATTTGTCTTGCATCACAGTTGATAGAGGGGGTCTTGCAAGTGACATCATGCTTCCTCCAAAAAGGTCTCATTTCCTCCAGGTGCAAGAGTTCATACAGAGTACCTCATATGGAGGCTTTCTTGCACTTTGAGAGCTCAGCCACAACTGGGTCCTCCAGTTGCTGTGAGCAGGGAGCCCCACTTATCGATCTTCTTTTCGTTCAGGTCTGTAGCACCAGTCCTGTGGACCACAGGGCCCTGGGTTTAATCACACTCCAAAGCCAGGGGGTAGGTAATACTAGGCATTAAAGCCCAAATGAGCTTCCTCCCCTGTGCTTACCAGGCAAGGAACCACCACACAAACATATATCTCCCTCCGAAACTGGTCCTATGACATCAGCCCTGTGACCAACAGGGTCCCACTGCTGATCACACTCCAAATTCCCCAGGCAGTGAATAGCACTAAGAGGACTGGAATATTCTTGGACGTTGCCCAGGGCTACACAAGACAAGCCTGGAGGCTGCACAGCACAAGAATAACCCAGCTCAGACTAAAGTGCACCCAGCCCAGTCAAGCTGATGGACTGCCTTACTACTCCCAAGGCTAACCAGGCTACATGACACAGGTGCCATATGAGTTACAATTGCTGCGCTTTTAGCAAAATATGGGAACTATCTAGAGATGGTCAAACCTCAATGCCAAAAAAAAAAAAAAATCTACGCCATCAAGTCAAGAGTTATCCACCAAGAATGCCTAGTCCAATAATGAAAGCTTGCATTAAAAACATAGAAGGTACTCAGGATATACCATCCCCAGATGAAATTAGGATAAGCCTATTAAATAAACATAATGAGGCTATGAACAAATAGATGGATGACATGCAAGAGACCCAACAATAGTAACAAGGATGTTGCAACAAAGCTGAATAGAATCAAATAGATTTTAATAGACAGATAAATAAATTGAGGGAGAATTTAAAAAAAAAAGATGAACTCAGTGTACTGTGAAATAATATCAATGGGGACATGATAAAATGCAGTTATGAATTGTAAGAGACAACAAGAAAGTCAAAACAGGAAATTAAACTGAAATTCAATAAAGAGTTGGAGATGCGGATGAAAAACTCAATGGATAACAAAAATAAAATAACTCTTTCACAAAGCTCCCAAGAGTGCCTCACCAACAGAATAGATCATGTATAGGACAGACTATTAGAATTCTAGGACCAAAAGGATGAATTAGACTGGAAGTCCAAAAATAATGACAGGTTCAAAAACATATGCAAACAGAAAATGAGGGATATATGGGAGACTTTTACAAAGACTAAATATCTGCATCATGGGCATACAATAAAGGGAAGAAATTCAGGCCCATGGCATAGAGAATGTCTTTAACAAAATTGTCAAAGAAAATTTTCCTATTCTCACAAAGGAGACATCCATCCAGATACAAGAAGTGCACAGAACAATAGACAAAACCAGAGAGCAAACTCTCTGTTACATTATAGTTAAAACTAAATATTGAAAACAAAGAGAGAATACTAGAAGCAACAAGAGGAAACCTCTCATTCTATACAAGAATGAGCCCATCAGAATTACCTCTGATTTTTCAGTGGAAAGTCTAAAAGCTAGAGGTTTTGCTATAGAGAACTCCAAATTTAAAAAAGACCATTAATTCTAACATAAGCTACAATAACCTAAAAAAACCCTCATAATATATGGTGAAACTTTCCATGATAAAAACAGCTTTATGAATATTTGAGCATGAAACAAACCCTACAGAGAATGCTGCATGAATTCTATACACAGAAGAGATAAGCAAGCCCAGGCAAGCTTCCTCCCCTGTGCTTACCAGAGGCTACAAGAGGGAAAATGCAATAAGGAAAACCAGAACAGACACAAAAACATGGAAAGCTCAAGAAAACACCAAACTCCCCAAAGCCTACAACATAACTGGGATTAATTTGAATCTCACAGTTATAACTTCAGATTAATGGATTTAACTCTAATAAAATGACACAAGTTAACAGGTTGGATTGGCAAAAATGGATTCATCCATTTACTGTCTATTAGAAACTCACATTATCATTAAAGATAGTCACCATCTTATAGTGAAAGGATGTAAAAAGATAATTCAAGCAAATGGAGATAAGAAGCAAGCTGGTGTGGCTATACTAATATCTGACAAAATAGACTTTAAACCAAAAGTAATCAAAAGAGACCAAGATGGCATTTTCATACTCTTTAAGGAAAAAATGCAAAAGGACATTACAAATATAAACTTATATGCACCAAACACAGATGTACCAAATTTTATAAAGCAAAATTTATTAGACAGTAAACCAGAAATAAATTGCAATACAATTATAGTAGGAGACTTTAATACCCAATTGTTTTCAATAGAGAGATTATTCAAGCAGAAAATTAATAGAAATAATGGAGTGAAACACCATAAGTCAAATGGTCTTAAAAAGACATCTATAGAAAATTGCATCCTAATTCCACAGAATACACATTTTTCTCAGTTGCTCAAGGAAAATTTTTTAAAATAGATTATAGATTAGTACATAACACATGTTTCCCCAATACCTTGGAAATTATATATAACTCCCTATGTACTTAAGTTTTAGTGACTCCCACTAGATTCATGCTACCATATGTGAGAAGATGATAAAACAAGTTATAAAAATAATAAGAACACTCTGATATAAACAAAAGCATCTATTATTTTGATGGAAATATATGGCTTTGGTAGTGATACCATATTTTGGAGTTTTCATTAGAGAAATAAATAATCTAGCACCTGTGTTATACAAGTCAGCATATATATCTACATTTGCCTTGCCATTTCACAATGAACACCCACTCGTGGCTGTCTCCTTCTGAGCAAGGAAGAGAATGTACTTAGGAACTCTTGCAGTTGTTTTACTTTAGTTTATTATTTAATTTAGTTATTTCATTTATTTTAACTACTGTCACATGAAAATAACAATCATTTTATAGAGCTTCTTAAAAATTGCAGACCTATTACTCATTTTAGGAGTAGAGATATTCTAAAACTAAATTATTTGTCATTGTAGAATACCTTCAGTAACACTAGAAAAAAATTTAAATGGTTGAGAAATAATTTCTGAAATTATCACAAGCTTTTCTAACCTTCAAAAAGTAAAAATTTTTGAACTTACTACATGCAACACTTAAAGCATATGAAATTTATGTTGTTTCCTATGAGTAATATGTGTGGTAAGTCCAATTATTAAAATAGTGGAGACGAATGGTGTTGTAGTCAGCCACACGCCGCTGGGATGAATCTCCAAACCAGGCACAATTTGGGGGAGGAAAGTATTTATTGAAGTAATAGACCCAGGAGAAGTTAAGGAAAAAGGCTGGCCCACTTTCACAGATCCAAACAGAGACAGACAGAGACAACACCAGCAGAGCCAGCCAGCAACTTTAACACTATAACTCACAAAATGGCAGAATTGCCAGACTTGGGTTCCAGCTGCTGTTTTACATATGTATCCCTAGAATTTTGCATCCAATTTAGAAAGGGTGTCATGACCCCAGGAGGCCAGGCCAAAGTGACACTTCCTCCAGCCAGAATTATGATAAATTCTATTGGAGGACATCTATTCAAAACTACCACAAAAGGCATTTCTTTATAGTGTCATGTAAAAAATTTAGAATAATCCACTTTATATTTTGAAACAATAATGTTATGATTTCAATGTTGGAATCTTTTTCCTCTCCTCACTATGTGCAATAATATAGTACAATGACAATTTTGACAGCTATCAGAGACTGTGATTTAATGTTGGAAAATTAATATATTTGTCCAAACAACAGGGGAAAACATTTTTCAAACAAAATAAAAACTCTGCTAAAAAGTTCATGTGGAACTTCTTCTGGGACCTAAAAAGTCAAGGTGCAGGAAGAAGCTGCAGGTAGTTCCCCTTCTAATGTTTTCTCCTTGACATCACCATCTGTACCTGCAGAAATCACACAGGAGCGAAATAGTGGCAGAGCAGACAAAAATCAATGCTCTACTCAAAAAAAGAGCTTTTGGGAAATGACTGAGGGTAGAGCATTCCTCATAAGGTGGTTCACTGTGGAGGATGCTGGATAATAGTTATGGTGTGACAGTCAGGTGTATACAGAGACCGCTCTTACCCTTCCAGCCCCTCCCTTTGAATGGGAGGTGTCTAGTTAGAGCTACAACCTAGGTGCTAAAACTGATTGGTCAGATATGAACCAATCAGCTGTCCCTCTGACTCACGTGGGGAGGACTTAAAACTAGCTCCCCTAGAGAACTCGCCCTCTTTTCCCACATGGCA
>PVHP010014318.1:0-39378 GCA_004024765.1 Zapus hudsonius | reverse complement strand
GAGCCTCAGTTTCCTTTCTTTATTAATATCTTTATTATGAGCAAGTATATACATTGTATGAGCAAATCTTGTGAAGGTGTCCCCGTTTCCCTCCTCTCTGTCCCCTACCCACTGGGGACCCTCCTCAGTGCACATACTGGATCTGTCCATAGGTTAGGGGGTATGAACTGCACCAGAAGTAGCCAGTTTTTCTTTTTGCTTCCCCCTTTGTGTATTGTTGCTGAGGGGACAATGTCTCTGGATATTCTTCCCCACCATGGCTCTTACATTCTTTCCGCCTCCTCTTCCACTAAGTTCCCTGAGTCATGGTGGGTGAGTTTTGAGTCTGCTTTGTTGTTTTTGTTGTTGAGATCTTAAGTATCTCTGGATCTTTGCCCTGGGTTGTATTGGGTATTGTTGGTGTCTGTCTCCATTGACCTTTCATGGGTTATCAGACTTGCTGTGGTGATTGGTCTCCTGTTTGTCTCATCACTTTCTCATAGGTTTCATTCAGGCCCTGTGTGAAGGCCAGGGGTGGTTTGTCTCCTGACAGGATGCCAGCCATCATCCAATGTCTTGTTGATGGAATTGAGTTGTCCCCAGCTCTCTCACTGCCTTCTGGGGTCTAGGGGTTAATGGGATCTCTGAGCCTTAGTTTTCTTATCTGTAAAATGGACAGCTGCCCTGTCTGCAATGAAGAAACAGTCTTGTAACCGAGAGGAGTCGTTGCTATTACTGGCCTCATACTTCATTGTACCCAGTCTCCCCTGTCTTTTCCGCTCTTCAGGCCCTCAGAATGTCCTTGGGGTGGGGGCTCCCAGAAGCCCATTCTCTTCAGCCTCAGACACGAACCTATGCAGGTTCACCTAGCAATGGGCCAAGGGGCCATGGAGAGGCAGAGAATAAAGAGCATCTTCCCAAAGCATCAATTTTCTGTAAAGATTGGAAGAGAACTAAAAGGAAAACCTACTTTTTTGTTCATTTGTTAATTTTTTAAAAATATTTTATTTATTAATTTGCAAGGAGAGGGGGGAGGAGGAGGGAGAGTATGGGTGCACCACTGCCTCCAGCCACTGCAAACCAACTCCAGACGCATGTGCATCTTTGTGCATCCGGCTTGACATGGGTACTGGGGAATCATTGGGCTTTGCAGGCAAGCACCTTAACCACTGAGCCATCTCTCCAGCCCCCATTTGTGAATTTTGTGAAACAGGATCTCACTATTTATGTAGCCTAAACTGGTCTCAAACTTGTGATTCTCCTGCCTCCACTTCTTATTTATTTAGGTTTTTCGAGGTAGGGTCTCGCTCTAGTCCAGGCTGACCTGGAATTCACTATGTAGTCTCAGGGTGGCCTTGAACTCAAGGCGATCCTCCTACTTCTGCCTCCTGAGTACTGGAATTAAAGCCATGCACCACCAGATCTATTTTATAAATAAAGTTTTATTGAAACACAGCCATGACCATATGGACACTTGACAGCTGTGTCAGTTACTTTCTTATTGCTGGGACAAAACAGTTGACCACAAGCAGCTTATATAAAGGAGGAAAGGGTTTATTTTGTCTTATAGTTTCTAGGGGAAATTTTTTTATTTATTATGGCATGGCAGAGCAGATGCTGGCTGGGTATCACAACTTGTCACAGCAGCAGGAAGGATGCAATCTGAGTGAACTAGCCCTAAACACCCAGTGGGGCTGGACTAAGAGACATCAAGGTCCACTCTCAGTGACACACCTCCCCCAGCAAGACCTCACCTCCCAAAGGCTCCACCAGCCAGAAACTAAGTATGAGGGTTCTCTGATGGAAAAAAAGAATTCCATGTTGTTCTACGCTCTGAGGCTTGCATGATGTTGCAGGAGCCCTGTCGTTACTGGGACAAAATCCCTGACCAAAAGTAGCTGATGGGAAGCAAGGTTTATTTGGTTTTCAGTCTGGAGGGAAAGCTCCATCAAGGCAGAGCAGAGCTGGGCTGACATGCTGTCATACCAGAGAGTGAGCCAGCTCTGAACTCCTGGTGGGCTGGGCTAATAAACCTCAAGCCCCGCCCCCAGCATGGCTCCACTTCCTAAAGGTATGGGAAAACTGAGTATGAGGTGTAATCACAAACACGCAAGGCTATGAGGCCCTTGGTGTTCAAACCACCTGGCGTGACTAAGGAATTTAGAGGCAGGAATGGGGGCGCACACCCGGAATCCCAGCTACATAGTGAATCTGAGGCCAGCGTGGGGTATATGAGTTTCCATGTGATCAGAAGAAAATGGAGGAGGATAAGAGGTGCAGGTTACCCGGAACATTTCCTTTTCTGAGGGCTGCTTCATTCAATTTTTTGTTTGTATGGCTGATTTTTGGTTTCTTCCTGCTGTTTTGAGCCAGGGTCCACATAACCCAGGCTGGTCTAGGACCCACCACCCACGTGCTGGGATCCCAGGTGCCCATACCACCAAGTCCAGGTTATCATATTGTCTAATTCTAATCACAGTTTAGAATCAGCACCATTAATTTTTGTAAATTTTATTTTAATTTTATTTATTCATTTTCAAGCAGAGAAATACAGAGAGAGAGAGAGAGAGAGAGAGAGAGAGAGAGAGAGAGAGAGGGAGAGAGCACCAGGGCCACCACCTTGTGGGTCTGGCTTATGTGGGTCCTGGGGAATTGAACCCAGGGCCTTAGGCACTGGAGGCAAGTGCCTTAACCGCTGAGCCATCTCTCCAGCCCAGCACCATTAATTTTAATGGTGAATAGTAAAACGAAACATCTCCAAGGCTCAGCCAAGACCCCACCCTGGAATGTTGTTAGACTGCAGTCGCTGGACTCCAAAGTGAGGGTCAGCTCCCATGTCCAGCTCTGCTCCGTAGCAGAGATCTCAAGCAGTGTCCCCACACAGAACCCTACCTGTCTCAGCCCAGGCCCTGAGCCAAGGAGCCACCTGGCTTCTTAGAAGAAGTATTCTGAGTGAGTCATACATCCCTGAGAAGGTCACATCTGCAGACCCCGCCCCACTGGGAGCTCAAGGTTGCAGCCTAGTTGAGATTTGATAGACAACTATGTTATCAAACAATCCAGCAGGGCATGGGCTGGGGTAGGCAAGTCTCTTCACCTCTTGGAACCTCAGCTTTCCCATCTGAAATAAAAGACCTTCTTGAAGGTTGAGTTTTTTGAGGCTTAGATGAAAAATATGAGCATGCCTATAGTCCCAGCACTCAGGAGGCAGATGTACGAGGAGCGTCATGAGTTCAAGGCCAGCCTTGAGCTAAGAAAGAGTTTTAGGTTAGCCTGGGCTAGTGTGAAAACCTGCTACCCCCCCCCCCAAAAAAAAAACCATCAAAATAAGAATTAAGAAGGTCTCCCACCAAGTGCCATTGCCCGTTTGCTCTCCCTTCTTGCTAATAGGTTTTCACATTTGGAGAAAGAAAACCCACACTTTAATCTTCTTTGGAACAGAAAACAAAACCTCTGATTGCTGGGCATGGACTTGTGATCTGAGCACACAGGAAGCTGGAGAGTTGCTATGAATTTCAAGCCAGCCAGGGCTACATAGTGACCTCCGGGTCAGTATGGACCCTGACTCAATCCTCACATCAATGAAAGATGAGAATGATAAAATGTACCTGACCCTCCCCACGAAGCTCCTCTCCACAGCTTCCTCATTGCCCAGCACTGGGTTTTCAGATCCAATCCTGTGGGTCATCATCCCCCTCCTCTAAGTAAGACCCAGCACTTTGCAAAACTATCCAGGAAGAAAACTGGGTGTACATTTCTCTCCTTATCCCGGAGAGGCAGCTGGGGCCTAGAGACTCACACGACCCCATCAAGGTCACACAGCCAGCAATGGCATGGTTAGTGCAAGGCCTCTCACTCTCCACACCATCGGGACAATTCCTTGTCATCCCAAAGATGCTTCGTGTCTCTCTGCTCTCTGCCCTCTCCAGCCATGACCACCAGAAGTGTCTGCAGGCCTTTGTAAGTGGCCCCCCATAGCTGTACCACCCAACTGAGAGCCATCTGCACCCCCCATAGCTGTACCACCCAACTGAGAGCCATCTGTTTGTTCTACATTCAGCCTAATCTTTCCTTCCCAAAATGCTACTCCAAGGATCAACAAGCAGTACTTTTTCCTCTCCTGACATACCATGTCACCTCATGGAAGCAGATAGAATCTACATTTCTTTTAATTGGGGGTTGGGGGATTCAGAAGAGGTCTCATGTAGCTCAGGCTGACCTCAAATTCTTTGTAGCCAATGACGACTTGAACTCCTGATCCTTCTGCCTCCCCTTCCCCAGTCCTGGGATGACAGGCCCAACAGGATCCATATGTCAACATCTATGTTTACCATCTTCTTCAGTGTGTTTCCAAAGTGGAAGAAAGGAGAAAATGGAAAAAAAAAAAAAAAGCTTGGATGTCAGCCCTTTATTCCACTGGGCCTTGAGAAAATCTCCATCTTGCAGGCTCTGTCTGTATCTCCCTCTGATAAGCTCGCTCATAAAGCCAGAGCTCAGCTCAGCCCAGGACTGAAGACATCCACGGATACACCATGATCAGGACCCTGCTGCTGTCTGTGTTGGTGGCCGGAGGTAAGGCTGCCATGGCTTTTCTATCCTCAGATGGGGCTGGGAATGGGACTTTCCTTCCTTCCTTTCTCCCTGCTGTCCCCTCTACCATTACATTCAGTCCGCTAGCTATAAGAAGGTTGGAATGGAGTTTCAAAGAAGTGGAACCAGATGGCTCAGTGGATTAAGTGCTTACCAGACAAGCATGAGGACCTGAGTTCAAATCCCCTGGAGCCATGTAAAAGCCAGGCATAGCAGAGTGTGCCTGTAATCTCAGTGCTAGAAGGTAGAGACCAGGAAACCCTGGAGCTTGATAGATGGCTAATTAGCTGAATCAGGGAGCTCCAGGTTCAGTGAGAGACCCTGTCTGGAAAATTAAGGTGAAGAGGCTGAGCCAGTGGATAAAAACACTTGCTATGCAACTGAGTAGCTCAGTTCAGATCCCACATGAAATGCAGAAGGCGGCACAAGGTGACCAGGAAGACAGAGACAGGTGGATTTCCCGAGAACAGAGTGGTGAAGAATGAGACACCCTGCCTCCAAGCTGAGGTGGAAGACAGGGGCCTATCTGAAAGTTGTCCTCTGACCTCCACACCCCTGACATTGACTTATGGCCTCCACATGCATACAAGCATTCGTACACATACACATACACAGGTACAAGAGACTCAGAACAGTGCCGTGAACACCCAAAGCTTCACTCACTGTACTTCCCCCAAGAGTTCGTATCTCAGCCTGCCAAAGAGTTGGGCAAACTTAGATAGAGAGCATTTTCTTCATCACACACATTTATTTTAGATTGGAGTAAATTGAGAGGATTCAGGAATGGAATAGAGGAAGGTAGCCCATACCTTAATTTAAAGGAAATGAGAAGTTACAGAGATCTCCAGCCACTAGTGTGGGGAGAGCACGTGGGAGAGGTTTTACAAAATCTATGCTGCTCAGCCGAACAAGCAAAAGAAGGAAAGATGATGAGAAGGAAAGGTTCATGTGGGAAAGAAACCCAGGCCCTCACTCACCTCAGCCGTTATGCTGTGGTGAGAGGACCTTGCCTAACGAATGTCCTCTGCTAGCCTGCCAAGTCAGGGAGGGCTGGATTTCCTGTTTCAGTGAATTATATGACCTGGGCCAGGTAAGTCAGAGAGACAGCTGGCTGGTCCATACCTGACCAATCATTTTAGAATTTAGGTTTGAACTCTAGAGACACCTCCCACTCAAGGGGAGGGGGTCAGGCATGGGATCTGTGGAGCTTGCCTGAAAGATTTAACTGTCACAATCCCACCTCTGAAGAAATAACCCTAACTGCTCTTAAGAGTATTGGGGTGCAGAATTTTAAAAAAATCACCAGAAAAAAGTACATAATGTTTAAGGAAAAAAATCAAACAAGAATACCCATTTTCATCCTGTGGGAGGCAGGGCAAAGCTCCGACTGCGGAGGGGTTAAGGAGGAGCCTGGCAACATTGTGTGGGGTCTCTCTCCTAAATTCCCACACCACCACATACGTATGCATTCCGGGGAACAAAAAGTGGAGCAGCCGGACATGGTGACAAATGCCTGGTCATCCCAGCATTCTAGAGGCTGAAAAGCAGGAGGGTCACAAGTTCAAGGACACCCTGAGATACCTAGTGAGCTCAGTAACAGCCTAGGAAGTGAAGCAAAGGGTAGGATTCTAAGACCTCTTGGATCCTTCCAGAACAAGGACTTCCTGTTTGGTATAGGGCGTGCACATGGCGTCACTGCTGCTTCAGGCTCTCCTCCGCTTTCTCTTTTCCCAGCTCTCAGCTGCGGGCTCCCCACTTACCAACCACAGTTGAGCAGAGTGGTTGGGGGTGAAGATGCCGTTCCCAACAGCTGGCCCTGGCAGGTGAGTCAACCACAGTGTGGGGTCCATTGTGCTGACAAGTATGAGGGAGGGTTCTTTCTCACCAGAAAGAACCACTGGCTGACCTCAGGGCCTGAGGAGAGGTGCTCTCTGCAGCTGCAGCAAGGAGACACACAAGCTCACAGCATGTACTAGGCCCTGGGTTCAATCCCCACTACAAGAAGGAAGGGAGAGAGGAGCAGGTTTGGCCCTGAGCCACTAATTACCACTGGCTATGATGAGGAGGCAGCATGTGGGGAAATCAAGTTGGATTTAGACCTGTTTCATTGGGGGGGTGGACCCCTCTCCCCAGGAGAAACCCCAACAAACCAACTTGCAGAAAGGTGTTCAGAACAGACTTTCTATGGAAAGGGTTATGCACTTGTTTTTGGGACAGGATCTCACAATGTAGCCTAGGCTGACCTGGAACTTTCCATCTTCCTGCCTCAACCTTCTGAGGCTGGATTTACAGGTCTACACAGTCTCCCCTGGCCTACTGCAGTTTATTTACACCAGGCTAGCCTAGAACTCACTAGGTAGCCAAGGATGACTCTGCAGTCCTGGTTTCCCCTGTCTCCACCTCCTGAGGGCTGGATGACTAGACTTGGCACAGAGATGGAGCCCAGCCTGCCTGCAGGCTAGGCAGGCACTCTACCAACTCAGCCCTGAAGTTTGTGATATTTGATCATACACTTTTCTGTTAATTTTCATTTTATATTCTATAAGGCATTAAAATATTTTGTCTTTCAACTTCTTATTGAATTTTCATACATGTATTTTGACCATATTCCCCTCACAATGCCTTCTCTTATCTCTCCTACCCTGCCTCGCTCCTACTGAATGAAATGCTTTTCTCTTGGTTTTTGTTGTTGCTGTAGGGTCTCACTCCAACTCAGGCTAACCTGGAACTGGAACAGCCCAGGCTGACCTTAAACTCATGGTGTTCCTCCCTCAGCCTCCCCAGTGCTGAGATTATAGGCATACATTACCACTCTGGGTATAAGCTTTAATCTTGATGGCTGAGGTGTGGGCACCCCCATAAGTATAGGACCTGAAGCAAGTGCCCATCTCGCCCTGTGCCAGGCCTGCACTCAGCTCCCCCACCAGCTCACCTCCTTTCCTCCTCAGGTCTCCCTGCAGTACAGCTCCTCAGGAAATTGGCATCACACCTGCGGAGGCTCCCTGGTGGCTGACAACTGGGTTCTGACAGCTGCCCACTGCATCAAGTAAGTACCTGCCTTTCTCTGGTCACCCAGCAGTGAGCGCTCAGCCCTGAGCGTGGATCCCCAGAGACTGAACTATGCTGTGTAAGGAGGCCTTGCGCACACCCTGGTCTCAACTCAGTGTTCAGCTTTGGGTCCATACAAGGCATGGGTTGAGTGCCCCATGCCAGGCCCTGAGGGAGGGCACACAGGAGGGGAAAGCCCTTTGGATCTGGACTCCAGTCTCCCTGGCAATTCCAATGACACTCCAAGGGTTCATCACATCATCACCTAAAATAGGGGGTCGGAGGGTAATGGAATTTTATGTGGATTACATGAGATGGTATGTCAAAGGGCCTGGCACTTAATAAATGCTCAAAGTCAGTGCTGAGGGAGCTGGGGAGATGGCTCAGTGGTTCAAAGTGCTTGTTGTGTAAGCCTAATGACTAGAGTGCAGATCTCCAGAACCCCGTAAAAGCCAACACAGTGGCATAGAGGTCTGTAATTCCAAGAAGAGGCAGAGCCAGGAGGATCATAGAAGGTCGAGGTTAAGATAGCCTGGTTTACACACAACAAACAAGACAGACCCTGAATCAGACAGGTGGAAGGGGAGGACTGACACTCCAAAGTTGTACTCTGACCTCTACATGTATACCCTGGTACACAGGTGAGCACACACACACACACACACACACACACACACACACACACACAAGCTAATGATGACAGCTGGGTGTGGTAACACAGACCTTTAACCTCAGCACTCAGAGGCCAAGGTAGGAGGATAACTGTGAGTTCAAGGCCAGCCTGTGGCTACACAGTGAGTTCCAGGTCAGCCTGGCTAGAGTGAGTTGGACCTGAACAAAACATCAACATAAGGGAATGACAGTGATACCATCATAAAGCTGACAGAAGGGAAAGGCTCTGCAGTGCTGCTCACTTGCTCTCATCCTGCCTTGTGTCCTGCACTGGATCCAGCTCACTGGTGCTCTGCTTGGGGCCCTGGGACTCCTTGCGGGTGGGGTCCCCATCCCCCACCTCATGATATGCTAGATGAGCAGGTGAGGAAAACAATACAGCCCCAGGAGTCACACTAGACTGATGACCTCACTTGGGGGCCTCAGTTTCCCCATCTGAAAATGAAAGGTGTGGAGAAAGCTTCTTGGGGTCAGGGATGTAGAATCAGGGTCATAGAATCAATGCGTCCCTAACATACACAAAGCCCTGGGTTTGATTCCCCACACTACTTAAAACCAGGCATGGTAGTGCATGCCTGTAATCTGAACACTTGGGAAGGTAAGGAGAAATGATCAATAGCTCAAGGCCAGACTGGGGAGACAGCTCAGTGGTTAAGGACACTGTTTGTAAAGCCTGGTGGCTGGGTTAAATTCCCCAGTACCCATATAAAGCCAGACTCACAAAGTTGTGCATGTGTCTGGAGTTTGTTGGCAGAGGCTGGAGGCCTTGGCATACCCATTCTCTCCCTCTCTTTCTCTTTCTTTCTTTCTTTATGTTCTCAAGTCATTAAATAAAAAGTATATTTTTTAAAGTTCAAGGTTGTCTTTGGCTACATAGTTTCTTCCAGACTACGTAAGTCCCTGTCAAAAGAAAGACAGAGAGACAGAGAGAGAGAGAGAGAGAGAGAGAGAGAGAGAGAGAGAGAGAGAGAGAGAGAGAGAGAGGATTAAAATGCCCTGGAGGGCACATGACTTCTATTTTCCTCATTATCTCCATAGCATTTCATTCATGTTTTGACTTTTCTTATACATTGTTGCTTATAACAAGCCTTGTCTTATAACAAGGTAATAATAACTATTACATAGCTCTAGTTATGATGTGATTTTGTTTTTGTTACAGCTAGCCAGTTGTTCCCAGGAAACACAAATCCCAAACTCCACTAGTGATTCTCACTACAGACATTCCCTCAGCCCATCTCCAGCATTCTGCACTGGGATGTGCTTGCCCATGGTGCAGGGAGGGGCTCTAGAGATTGCTGACCTGTCACTTGGTCACTTCCAGCTACTTCAGAACATACCGCGTGGTGGTGGGCCGCCACAGCCTCTCCACTGACGAGTCTGGCTCTCAGGCCATCAAGGTCTCCAAGCTTGTTGTTCATGAGAAGTGGGACTCCGTGCTGTCCAATGGGTAAGTCCTACCCTATCCCAGTGTGCTCTGGGATGGGGTTGGCAGGCACAGAAAGGGTCTACCCCATGCCTCCCCTCTCTGCCCCTTCTGAAAGGAAGGAAGGAACTCTTACCACCTAGAGATGGAGCCAGCCCCAAAGCTGCCTGGATGGAATGTGGTCAGGGGAGGGAAAAGCAAGGACAGCGGGAAGTCCTGCTAGCTGCTTACAGGGACAACCTGGGGTAATGTACAGAGGAAAATGACAACGTAAGGAAAAGGATGTGAACTGTCAACCCTCTTGGTGCTCTGCCTTCTCCACCCAGGAACGACATTGCCATGCTCAAACTGGACAGCCCAGTTTCCCTGTCCAGCAAAGTCCAGCTGGCCTGCCTCCCACCTGCTGACACCGTTCTGCCCAACAACTACCCCTGCTACGTCACTGGCTGGGGCCGCCTGCAGAGTAAGTACCAACCAGCAGCTCCAAGGCTAGATGGCGAAGGGAGATGCTGTCACCATCAGGCCAGTGCCTCTCACAACACAAAACCAAGAACTCCTTGTTAGACTGGCAGAGACTGATGTCTGCTTGGGTTCAAATCTCACCTCTCCCTCTATTAGCTGTGTGATCTGAGCACATTCTAACCCAGTGCAAGCTTCCCTCGTCTGTCATATGGAGATGAAAACAGCACTTTACAGGGTACAGAGATGAAAGGAGACAGACAGCCCATGGCAAGCATTTAGACGAGCAACCAAAGTGCACGTGTTAATTGTCCCAGTTACTGTGATGAAGTGGGGGCTACAGAGGCCACAGCACATCTTCTGTGTGGCCCAAGGCCAAGGCTCAGAATCACATTTCCTCTGTGACCTCAAGCTCCCGGAGCACCATGGAAGTTCCCAGGACCTTCATCAGATATGCTCACAATCCAAAACTGTGTCACCAGGCGCTGCCGTCCTGACCCTAGCAGAGTGTGAGCCTTCTTTTGACTTAAACCCCAAGGGTCAGAAATCCAAAACCAAGAAGGGACAGAGCAACCGACTGTCCCCTCATAAAATCACCAAAGATTTGAAGGAAACTAGGGAAGCCTTTTTATAACCACAATAATCTATAAGTGACACAGAAGTCCCCAACACATATGCATTGAAATAAATTATGATGGCCCTTCTGATGGCCTTATCTACAAATATAGGGACTCATGAAATCCCAGCTGAGGCCATCACAAGTACTTATACTGTGTCCTTATATATTATTTTTTATTTGAGAGAGAGAGACAGTATGAGCACACCAGGGCCTCTTGCCACTGCAAACAAACTCCAGACCCATCTGCCACTTTGTGCATCTGGCTTTACATGTGTCCTGGGGAACTGAATCAAGGCCATCAGGCTTTGCAAGCAGGCATCCTAAACCCCTGAGCCATCTCTCCAGCCCTGTGACCCCATATTTGATTGGTCTGTACTTTGGCCACTTGTGATTGCTCCAGGGACATCTGACTCGAGCTAAACCATTAGGAATTGGGGAGGGAGAGGAGAGGCAATGGCCACCATTTTCTTCTCTGTAGAGAAAGATGAGGCAGACCAACCAACCAGAGAGGTCCTGAGAGAGAGGCAGGGAGGCAACTCCTGCTTTTCAGATACCTGCACAAGCATGTGTTTGTTACCCCAGGAAACCCCAAAGCAGAATGACTTCTGCTGAGATGGTGAGGGCCAGGGGAGGTTCCACTGGCTTGGCTTTGAGTCTCATCTCTCTCACAATGGAACCTTCCTTGGCACAGACACTTGGAAAAGTCAGTTTCTGGGCTAGGGAGATGGTACAGCAGATAAGGCACTAGCCATGCAGGTATGAATCCGTGTTTGGACCCCCAGAACCCATGAAAAGCTGGGCACTGTAGCAGGTATCTCTAATCCCAGCACATCATTGGGAGAGGGAGGCAGAGATAGGAGAAAGGCTCGGAAGCTCTGAAGCTCAGGGGCCAGCTAGCCTGGTAATCCCAGCAGTGAACAATGAGACCTCATCTCAAGGTGGAAGGTAAGGACAGACACCAGTTGTCCTCTGACCTCATGGCAGGCACACACACAAACACACACACACACACACACACACACACATGAAACCTGTTTTCTCATCTGTAAAGGAGAGGGTCTACAGCCCTGGGTCTACTACTCTGAACACACCCATCTCACCTGATCTCAGAAGCTAAGAAGGGTCAGGCCCATGAGAACTTTGGTAGAAGATTCTGTTAACAGAGATGTAAAAAGTTGTGTGTGAAAATACTTTGTCTCCCGCAGTGTTAACCAGGTATAAACTATGCAGAGAGCAGTCTCCCGCAAACCGCTCAAGTCTCCTGGCTTCAGTGTCCCATCTGTCAGGCAGGAGTAACTATGCTTTGAGCCCTAGCTGGTAGGAAACCTGGTAGAGTAGGAGTGGAGAGTGGTAAAGGGCATAGCTTTACTATTAGTAGTGTAAGTGGGTGATGGTGACCGGTGATGGGGTCATTAGGAAAACTATGCCCACCACAGCAGAGTAATTTCTGAACTAGAAGGTTCCAAATGCTAGGGGGTGACCTGTCAGAGTTAGGTAAGTGACAGAAAGCCATGGAACCAGCTCAGCAACAAGGGGAAACTGTCATATGGATTTGACCAAAGGGCGGAGGGCAGACACAGTGAGACACTGGGAACAGTCTAAAACCAGAGATTGGAAGTTTAGAGGGCACAAGAAGCCTCGTTCAGACTGGTTCAGAATTTGTTTTCTTGAATTTACCTCATCTTTTTATTTATTTATTTATTTATTGGTTTTGCAAGGTAGGGTCTTGTTCTAGCCCAGGCTGACCTGGAATTCACTCTGTAGTCTCAGGCTGGCCACAAACTTTTAGCAATCCTCCTACTTCTGCCCCCCACCATGTGCAGGGATAAAAGGTCTGCATTACCACACCTGGCTACCATTTATCTTTTTCTTTTCTTTTTTCTCTTTCAAGGTAGGGTGCCACTCTAGTCCAGACTGACCTAGAATTAGTCTCAGGGTGACCTCAAAACTCACAGCAATCCTTTTTCCTCTGCCTTCCAAGTGCTGAGATTAAAGGAATGCACCACCATGCCTGGCTCCCATCTTTGTCTTATTAAGGAAATATTTTTATTTATCTACTTGAGAGGGAGAAGGAATGGGCATGCAATACTCTTGCCACTGACAGTGAACTCAAGACAAATCTACCACTTTGTGCATCTGGAGATACATGAGTACTAGGGACTTTGACCCCAGGCTAGCAGACTTTGCAAGCAAACACATTTGACCACTGAGCTATCTCCCTGGCCCATCTTTTCTTTTTTTAAAATTTTATATTCATTTGCATGTGTGTTTATACATGCATACATGCGGTTACTTGTGTGTGTGCATGCCAGGGTCTCTTGTCACTGCAAACAAATGCCCTTCTGACTTTACATGGGTATTGGGGAATTGAACCCCAGACTGGCAGTGCCTTTATCCCGAGTCACCTCCCTACCCCCTACCTCATCCTTTTCTACACAGAAGAAAATATCAGCCTGAAACAAAACAGGGACTAATTGAGAGGGGGAAGAAATATCGGGGAGGCTGGAATGGGGAGGGAATCATAATGGTTTATGGTCTATAATTATGGAAGCTATCAATAAGTTTAAAAAATAGCAGCCACCACCAGCTGCTCATCTCCATCCCAGAACCCCTGGTGAAGAGTCAGGTGTCCCTCCCTGAACCCAAGCACCTGCAGCCAGAACACTAACCATCAATTGTGCAGACACATATGCCATACAGACAAATGTGATAGCTCCCTTTGCGAGGGAGATGGTGGCACGGGCCAGAAAGAAAAGGGCTGGACAGAAATCAGCAGCTTTCACTCCTTCCTTCTTACCCAGGTGACCCTGTCCTCTAACCCTTGTCTCTGATCTCATGTAGCCGGCGGGGCCAGTCCTGACATCCTGCAGCAGGGCCGTTTGCTGGTGGTGGACTTTGCCACCTGCTCCAAAGCTAGCTGGTGGGGCAGCTCTGTGAAGACCAACATGGTGTGCGCTGGAGGTGACGGGGTGATCTCCAGCTGCAATGTGAGTACACAAAATCGAGGGTCCCCTCTCTGCAACAGAATTTGACTGGGTGGGGAAAGCCTCCAGGGGCTCCTAGCACCCATCCTCAATCACTTCTTGGCAGAAGACTTGGAAAAAGCTCTGGACATTGGAGAACTAGAACTTTGTTGTTAGAATTCTCAAAAAAGATGTTTCAAGTCTCTCCTTGTAGAAACACTCACCTCAGTGCTGGGAAGTTCTGCCTTGGATCTCATCAGGGTCTCTCATTGCTGTTATCCAGTCTGTTAAAGCGATTTCTACCTTACTTGACAAAAATCCCATTAATGGCCCAAGGTGTCCTCTTCAAGGTAGCTGCTACAAAAAGCCTTCCTAGAGGGCATAGAAAAATGGATGGGGGGGGGAGTAAAATGCTCGCCATGCAAGCATGAAGAGCTGAGTTCAGATCAACACCTACATAAATAGCCCTGTGCCTGTAATCCTAGGCAATGGGGAGGTAGAGATAGGAAAAGGCCTATGGAGCACTGGCTAGCAGGTCTACATGAACTGCCAACTCTAGGCTCAATGAGAGACCCTGCCTCCAAAAATGAGGTAGAGAGTGACTTAAGGAAGATACCCAATGTTGACCTCTGGCCAACACACATGTGTGCACCTGCACACATACAAATGTGTACACATACACACACACAAACACCTTCCTGGAGACAGTGCCTTAGACCCAAAGGATTTTGGAGAGAAGAGAGGAAGGAAAGGGGCTTTCTGTGCCTTACACCTTTCCTACATAGACCCCAGGGGAAGCCCCTCTTCATGGGGAAGGAGTAGCAGTGAGAGTTCAGTGGCCTAATACTGGGGTGCCAACACTGATCTGTCTGTCCTTGGACAAGTCACAACTCCAAAGACCCCAGTTTTTCTCTGCAGTGGGGCAGGGACACACTGCTCTCACAGTCCTTCACGAGGATGAAATGGGACAGAAAGTGTGTGGTACACCTTAGGGCACACAGGAAGAAGAAATGTTAACCAGGCATGGTGGGTCACACCTGTAATCCCAGCACCTGGCAGGTAAAGCAGGAGGATTGCTGAGAGTGTGAGGTTATTATCCTGGGCTACATAACAAGACCTCATCTTAAGAAGACAAATTTAAGAAGCCAGGCATGGTGCTACATACCTGTAATCCCAGTATTTAGGAGGCTAAGGCAGGAGGATTGCCACAAATTCAAGATCAGCCTGAGTTACATAGTGAGACCATGTCTCAAAAAAAAAAAAAGAAGAAGAAGAAGAAGAAGAAAAAATGAAAAGAAAAAAAGTAAAAAGGAGTGGTCACCATGGTGGTCCACCCTGTAATCCCACCATTTAGGAGGCTGAGGCAGGAGAGTTGCTGTGAGTTGACCATGTCTAAAGAAGCAGAAATAGTCAGGCATGGCGGCACATGCCTTTAATGCCAGCACTTGGGAGGCTGAGGTAGGTAGACTGCTGTGAGTTGAAGACCAGCCTAGGACTACAGAATGAGTTCCAGGTCATGGGTTAGAGTGAGACCCTACCTTGAAAAATCAAAAAATAAAAAAGGAAGGAAAAGAAGGGAGGGAGGGAAATGTTAGCTCCTGTAGGTGAATTGGTGCCACCTGGGACCATAAGTCTGGCTTCAAAGGACAGTGACCCTGTAGAAAAATATCAATATGTAGAACCAGTGTCCCAATAGGCGTAGACCCTTCACCCCTTCACCCCCGACACTTGCTTCCTCAGGGGGACTCTGGCGGACCACTGAACTGCCAGGCATCCAACGGCCAGTGGCAGGTGCATGGCGTAGTTAGCTTCGGCTCCATCCTGGGCTGCAACTACCCCCGAAAGCCATCCGTCTTCACCCGGGTCTCCGACTACGTCAGCTGGATCAACTCGGTAAGAACCCGCAGCCCTGAGCCCATAGCTCACGCATCCTGTTCATTTGGACCCATGGACCAAGTCTTCCTGGGCTCCAGAACTCCCTTCCTCTTCCTGGAGGAGGCTGCAAACCTGGGCAACCCCTGCTCAGCCCATGGGTCTCTGGGTAAAGTTGAGTAAAGGAACGCAGAAGGTGAGTGTGTTTAGCCAGGATGAACACAGGGATGCTTCTCTGGCATTAAGGGCTCCTGGGCATATGGGAGGTACTTCACTTTTGCCTATGGATGTGCAGGCCCACACGTACCACTCCATGGCCATCTAAGGTCACATCTATCTGAAAAGCCCTAACCTGATGGCTTGAGACCCCCACAGACATCATTAGCAAGGGCCAGGCCTCACAACAGTCCCCTAAGCTGTTCTGTAGGTGATCATCCATCCCTGACAACTCGGACCCAGGACTGCTAGGTTTCGAGTTGGGGTACCCCATCCCATGCAAATGGAGGTGAGTCTATCTTCCTGTGACTGTCCTCAGAGAGCTGTCTCCTGAAAGATCCAGTTTCTTTTTTTTTTTTATTTTAAAATATTTTCTTTATTCATTTTCAAGCAGAGAGAGAGAGAGAGAGAGAGAGAGAGAGAGAGAGAGAGAACCACCACCTTGTGGGTCTGGTGTATGTGGGTCCTGGGGAATTGAACCCGGGGCCCTAGGCACTGGAGGCAAGTGCCTTAACCGCTGAGCCATCTCTCCAGCCCCCAGATCCAGTTTCTTTAATAACTATAAAATTACTACTTTATTAAAAGAATACTCTGGGGATTGGGTTTGGTGGCACACACCTTTAATTCCAGCAGTCAGGAAGCTGAGGTAGGAGGATCCCTGTGAATTCAAGGACAGATAGAGTGAGACTCTGCCTCAGAAACAATACAATAAATGAATAAACAAATAGAAAATAATTTCTGGCACCCACATTGAGGGCTAGCAGCTGGTGGAGGGGTCAGGGAGAACAGGGAAGCAAGCAAGGGACCCCTACATGAGGGGGAGGCAGCAAGGTTCTGGGTAGGATGGTGAGGGGAGAGGACTGTAGCCATAGGGCAATTTTTAAACCAGGCTCATGGCTGCTACCTCCTCAGTCTGCTCATCTGTACAATGGACTTGAACTGAGCCCACACTCCCATGGTGTTTACAGCAGAGTCCACAGACAGGACGCTGGCACCATTCCGTTATTTCAAGTTCAACTTGTGGAGACCTTGGAGTCAAACTGTCACTTTGTTAGTTACAAAACCAAATCTGAAGTGTTGGCCTGGGAGATGGCCTGCCAGAGTGAGCAAGGGGCTGCTCCCAAGCCTGCCCCCTGCATCGTCTGCTGGCTCTGCTCAGCAGTGGTCAGAGCAGGAGGGGCCAAGGTTTGCTGGAGAAAGAGGGATGACGCTCAAGAAAGACTTCCGGGGTTAGCGTCTGTGTATGCGGCATTGATTTTCTTGTGTGTTGGTTGGTTTTGATGGTAAGCTGGGGAAAGCATGGTTAAATGTTGAGGGAGGGAACTCTGAGTCCAGCATCAGAGGTCTTGCCAGCATTTCAAAGGAACGCCATGACGCGAGGGAAGGATGCTTGGGGGCCTTTGTCCAGCCAAATCCTGGGATCCTCCTCTGTGGTCCCAGCTGCTGTGGACGAGGGGCTCAGCCTGGCAGCACCTTCAGGACAGAGCAGGGTCCAGGGCACCCATCCTGACACAGGCACCCAGCAGGCCACATGGCTGGGTGGGGTGGGGAAGACAAACAGGGAAAGCAAACCACACCAGGCAGCTGGATGAAGAGCTGCCAGGGACACATGGATGGCAGGAGTGGGAGAGCCAGGCAGTCAGCTGTCCCTGGTGGAAGCCACTGCAACAGCTGCAGAAGGGCTACTGCTCCCAGGCCTGGGCCACGGGTGTGTGTGTGTCCTTGATGACAAACAGCTGAGGTCCTGAGGGTGCTTGGGAGCACCTGCCTGCTGGACAGACCTAGACAACTGACAAGCCAGGACCAGCAAGCTACCAACAAAAGACATAAGTAGGGTGAAGTGGCCCAGGGTATTTGGCCTTGCAACAAACACCCACTGAATGGCAGGAACACATGACCCTTCAGCAATCACTAGCTATGTGTTATTCATTCAGAAGAGAATACATTTCATTACAAAAATACTTAAAGAATATGGGGGTGTATCAAGTTCAAAAAAGGGCTGAAGTCCCCTCTTATTCTACATCTCCACACCGACTCCGCAGGGATAATCACAGTTCATAATTCAGTGTGTCTTCTTCTGGGATTTATGTGCATACAAAAATACTTTTATTGTTGGATGTGGTGGCGCACACCTGTAATCCCAGTACCCCTGAGGTGGAGGCAGCAGGATCGGGCATTGAAGGACAGCCTCAGCATAACAATTTTAGGCCAGCCTGGGCTACAAGAAACAACAAAAATGCCAATATGCAGCCAGGGACACTGGTGCACACCCATAATCAAACACTTATGAGGCTGAAGCAGGAGGATAGCAAACTAAAGGGCAACCTGGGCTAGAGTGAAACTCTACCCCAAAAAAGCAAAACAATAAAAATAGCTATGTATGTACAAAAAGGGTTTGGGGGTCATACTCTTGATCCTCAATTCAGTTTTTACCTAACCCCACATTTTTCACCTCAGTGCACAACCTGTCTTTTTTTTTTTTTTTTTTTTTTTTTTTTTTTTTTTTTTTGGTTTTTCGAGGTAGGGTCTCACTCTAGTCCAGGCTGACCTGGAATTCACTATGTAGTCTCAGGGTGGCCTCGAACTCACGGTGATCCTCCTACCTCTGCCTCCCGAGTGCTGGGATTAAAGGCCTGTGCCACCACACCTGGCTTGTCATTCTTTTACATGGCTTTGTGGTGGTCCACCCCATGGACAGGGTGAGTGATGATTCCCACTCCTGGCCTGCTTCAGGGAGTGACATCAATGTCTGTCCTAGCAGCCTGGTGTGGGGATGTGTCACCGGCAGCAACAGCCTGCTGACCTACCAAAATGCTTAGAGGCTGGGGTGTCGCTCAGTGGTAGAGCATGTGCTTAGTATGTGAGAGGCCCTGGGTTCCATTGCCAGCCCCTCAAACAAACACACCCCCCTGGCCTCTGCATGCAAACAGACGCCCCACCCACGGTGCTTGACAGTGCCTCATACTGCAGCTTTGGCTTGAGAAACAAACATCTATCTACACATTAGGCATATAACGTTGACAGGTTAGCAGGGCCTCAGAGGCCCGATGCTGAAACAGGGCTCCAGGCTAACTCCTCTTTGCAGGAAGACCCCTCCACAAGCCAGAGGAAAGCTAGACACCTTTTCCTACCACCTGTCATGAGAACCCGATGCCCAAGAGCTGTGTGCTGGCAGGAGGACAAAGATGAGTGCCAGCTTCAGCTCTGCTGTTGGGCTGACTTGCTTCTCCTCTTTCAGGTGATCGAAAACAACTAACAGAAGGAGTGTCTAGATGTCACCTTGGGAATGTTGCAGAAGGAAAAAGTAATAAAGTGACAGCTACATGAATCATACCTTGGTGGAGTCTTATTAGCAACCCATCACAACTCTGGGGCCCCAAAACAAGAAATGGGTGGCGGAGCTGGACGTGGGGGTGCTAGTGTGTAGTCCCAGCAGTCAGGGAAAGATCCACAGCTCAAGGCCAAACTGGACTATATTGCAAAACCTCCAACAATCTCAAAAAAAAAAAAAAAAGCTGGGGCCTTAATAGCACACCTCTCATTTAAGCTCAAATGGTTATTCAGAGCAAATGCAACCATTTTAAATTAGAAAAAAAAGAGGAAGGAGGAAGGGAAGGAAAGAAAGAAGGAAGGAGTTAAGGGGAAAAAGGAAGGAGGGAGGGGAAAAATAAATTAAAAGGAAACAAGTCAGGACAGTTGAAAGACCTCCAGGACAGGGTCTTCTGGGGGAAGCCCAGCATTTCACCACTGCACAGCAGAGTCCCCCTGCACTCTGGGGACCAGTTTCCCTCAGCAAGGAAGGTACCCAGCTTGAGAGAGAAGGACCGAGCTCTGTCCAGGTATCTCTGTTGGATAACTGTGTTCCCTTAGACAGGAAACCTGACCTCAGAGCTCCTCCTGTCTGGGGGGGAGCTCAAATAAGACATGGAGAAATATCCTGAAAAAAGCCAGTTTCCTTTTCTGAGGAAGAACAAACTGAAGAAAAATGAGGGGAAAATGGTAAAAGAACGTCCATATTTGCCCAAGACTTCTTTTCCAAGAATACTGTAATGAAGGGAGAGTAGGCTGCTGGGGCGGAGGCTGAGATCATCACTCCAGCTGCTCACACTGGGCTGGTCAAGCTGGCAGATCTATAGCCACAGCCCCTGTGCACTGGTGGGTCTCAAGGTGGGCCATCTTTGTCCCCCAGGGCACATGTGATAATGTCTAAAGACTTTCTGGTTGCCATGACTCACTGAGGGGTGTTCCTGGCTGCTGGGAGGTATAGGCCAGGAATGGCACCAAACACCCTATGCCACACAGGACAGCCCCATGTGGGATTCCCTCCACGGGTCAGCAGTGCATAGGCAGAAAAGCACTGTTCTAGAGAGGACATGGGGGTCACAGGTCCCAGTCCATAATGTCTACACACTCTCCTCTCCCTCTGCCTCTAGGCACCTCTCTCCAGCCTGGAAGGTGCTAGAAGCCTGTCTGTTGCAGATGGAGAAAGAGCAGCAAGCCCAGGCTACAAAACCCTTGCCCTGTGGGACAGTCTGGGCCTCAGGCACACGTAGGCCTGGAGCAGGTTTGGGGGAGAAGGAAAATGCAGGCTGAAGGGTCCTCATGAAGTTTTGAAAAACAGTTTCTTCCGGAGGAAATTAAAACAACCAGGAATCTGTTTGTAAAACTCTTTCTGGGAAACACCATTGGCAACCTACAAAACAGAATGACAGGGAGGAGTGTGAGCTCCTTGAGAGCAAGGACTGAAAGGGGTATTGGGGAAGGTCCATGGCAGAGGCCTTTGATGACAACTCCACATGGGGCCTCCTGCGGGACAGGGGTGGGGTTAGATAAGAGCCTCAGCTCCAAGTTGGATAAATGCAAAATTTACAATCCAAAAATTCTTCAGGTTCCACCTAGACTGAAAGGCTGGAACATGGAAGGTCGGGAAAAGGGGGCAGGACCAGGAACCCAATGTGCTGCTTGGTCCTGGCTGTTCCTTGCCCTGCAGGGCCCCAGTGGCCAGAGTCACTTGTAGCTCTGCAGTGGTGGGGAGGGCCCCCCTTCATTCCCTCTACTCTTCGGAGCTCTGCATAGCAACATTCAAGCCAGAAACCCCTGAGAAGCAGGGGTGGCCTGGTTTCTACAGTCCTGGGGTACAAGGGTTCTGGGGACTTCAAAGAGGCAAGTGCTCTGAGTTGGGATGTCATGGGGCAGGACAGAGATAGGTCCTTCCCAGCCCCCCATTCCTGACTACCAGAAATAAATGCAACTCGGGGCACTCACTATTTCTAAGGGTCAGGACATAGTGGTACAGGCCTGTAAATCTGAACACTTGGAAGGATCAAAAGTTGAAGGTCAGGCTGGGGAGACAGTTCAGTGGGTAGCAGGAGCAAGTTTGATCTTCAGAACCCACATAAAATAAACCCAGCATGGTGGCATGTGCTCGTAATCCCGGTGCGGGGAATCTGTGGGAGGGGAGGCTGAAACAGGAGGATCCCTGGGACTCACTGGTCAGCCAGTCTAGCCTAAATAGGTAAGTTTCAGGCCAGCGAGATTCCGTCTCAGAAAAAACAAAAGTTGGAATTTCAAGGCCATCCTTGGATATATAACCAATTGAGGGCAGTCTGAGACACATGAGATTCTTCATTAAAGAAAAACAATCAAGAAGTATACCATGTTCACCGGACGTGGTGGCGCACGCCTTTAATCCCAGCACTTGGGAGGCAGGGGTAGGAGAATCGCTATGAGTTCAAGGCCACCCTGAGACTACATAGTGAATTCCAGGTCAGCATTGCCTAGAGCGAGACCCCACCTTGAAAAACCAAAAAAAAAAAGAAGTATACCATGTTCATTCTGGGAGGGGCCTATGGCCGTTCTTCAGGGATGCCATGCCCTGACAACTGAGACATCCCAACTGTCACTGAAGGCCACCATTCTGTCAGCTGGGGACAAGGAGGTTGTCTGTTTAGGGGCCTTCAAGGAGGAAGGGAAAGATGACCCTTTGCAAACAGGATAAATGTCACCACCAACAGTCACAGTTCTAATTATAAGACAAGTCCCCACCATATCTCACAAGCCAAGGCTTGGACACAATCAGGGGCCTACCAGCATTTGCCTGAGGCCGGTGCCTTGGCTACCTTTTGCCTCTCCCCACACCCCCTCCACCCACCACACAGCTTCCTCAGTCCCTCAGGAGGAAGGACGGGACACTCACCCTGAGCAGGAGGGACTGCAGGTCCTCACAGTGAGCCCACTGCTCAAGAACTCCATCCAAGGTCTCGATGTACCAGGAACCACTCTTTTTGTCCCTCCAGGAGACAAAACCTGCAGGAAGAGGGAGGCTCGGCACGTATGCACGCTCAGGCCAGCTCCAGACCTCGAGGCAAGGGCAGCCCCACAGCTCCCTGTTCACCCTCATGACCACCTCCTGACTGGCTGGGCCTTCTGCTTACTCAGCAAGGACACCCAGGGTCTGGGGAGCAGGTGACTTACTAAAGGCATGAAGGAAGCACCTTTTTTCCTACTCTGCCCCAGCACTATGCTTGGGACCTGCCAGCTTCTCCCTGGTCTTCCCTCAACAACCCCAAGGTCTTAGTCCCATTTTAAAGAGGACACAAACCCCAGGGGGGATGACTTCTAAATCTCTATGGCAGGTGCCTTGCCCGCCCACCCTGAGAAGGAGCTCCTCAGGTGAAGTAACATAGGCAGCCAAGACTTCACCACACAGCTGCCTCCGGGGCACACAGGAGGTCCACGGGCTGGGAGGATGACCTCACCTGGGAAGGTGGAGTAGGACACAAGTATGTCACTGGGAGTGGGCAAACTTGACACAGCATCCAGTTGGTCAAAGGTCCTTGGGCCTTCCTGGACAGGGACAGCATCTGGCTCAGTATTGCTGCTGAGGGCCTGGGCCACTTCAAAGCCATGGTCCTTCTGGTCTGCAGGAAGCAAAAACACGCCATGTCACTGCAACACACATTTCTCCTGAAGAAAACACCCTGGACCTAAAGGCTCCACCAGTGAACTGTACCAATATTTAAAAAAATATTTTTATTTGCCTGGCATGGTGGAATATGCCTTTGATCTCAGCATCTGAGAGGCATAGATAGGAGGCAGAGGTAGGTGTGAGTTGGGAGGAAAGCCTGGGACTACAGAGAGTTTCAGGAAGCCTAGACTAGAGTAAAACCCTATCTTGGTGAAACAAACCAGGTGACAGGGGCAGGTATAGGCCAATATCCCAGTGTATTTACGATGGATTCTGGAATCTGCCCTAGAACACCTGGGGATGACAGTATGGACCTGTGGGCAGGTACGACAGACTGCCTATGGAAAACAGAGACTGTGAGGCTGGCGAGAAGGACAGAGACAAGGAGCATGGGGCAGCTGGCCGAGCCTGAGGACCGCTGCACTGGACCAATGGCTTGGTTCCTGGAAAGAACCAATCCTTGGTAAGAGTGATTGCAGAGCGCTCCCTGGCATGGAAAGCCCATGGTCACCACCATGACCGCTGCGGCTGTTCGCTGCCCTCCCTGCATGGACTCTAAAATTCCAAAGAGGGGCCACTCCAAAGCTGACAGCTCTGCTGAAGTGAGCGACCCCTGGGCTCTGGCCAAGGTGTCATGCTGTGTTACTCTGTGTGACATTGACATGACCACATGGGTTACCAACTCTGAGGCAAGATTTTCAGCCCCGATGCTGCGCTGTCTGCCTCTGAGTGAAAGAGTAGATGACATGATGTGTTCATTAAAACAGCAACACAAGAGTCACCAAAATCCAGGGGCAGGCATTTGGGTGCCTGTGACCAGACATGCTACCACCCAGAGAACAGGGACATTTGTTCCTAGTTGATGTAGCGCCACCCTGTGGCAACAGTGCCAAGCACCAGATCCTGTCTCCTTGTGGGGACAAAGCAAGAATTCCTCATGGGGTGTTTTGAGGGTGGCTTTTTTTCCACGGGTATGCATGTTTGTATGTGGGTGCACGTGTATGTGCACATGCACATGCATGCTGTATGTCAGAGTGTGTGCGTGTGTACAGCGGTTGATATTGGGTATCTTCCTTACTCATTTTCTACCTATCTTTTTGAGACAAGGTCTCCCACTGAACCCCAAGCTCACCAATGCAGCTAGACTAGCAAGTCTCAGGGGTCCTCCTGTCTCTGCCTCCTCAGAGCTGACACCACACAGGCTTTTTTTTTTTTTTTTTTTTTTTTTTTTTTGGTTTTTTGAGGTAGGGTCTCGCTCTAGTCCAGGCTGACCTGGAATTCACCATGTAGTTTCAGGGCAGCCTTGAACTCACGGCAATCCTACCTTTGCCTCCTGAGTACTGGGATTAAAGGTGTGCGCCACCACGCCCGACCATGCAGACTTTTACATGGGTTCTGAGGATCTGAACTCAGGTCCTCATGCTCATGTGCCAAGTACTTTACCCACTGAGTCCTCTCCCAGCCCCAGATCTCGTCTCTTTAAAGAAATGAGATAGCTCAGCAATTAAAGTCACTTGTTCGCAAGGCCTACTGGACAAGGTTCAGTTCCCCAGTACCAATGTAGAGCCTGATGCAGAAAGTGGCACATGTGTCTGGAGTTAGTGTGCAGTGGCAAGAAACCTTGATGCAGCCATACTTTCTCTCTCTCTTTCTCTCTCTCTCTCTCAAATAAATAAATAAATACAAACATTTTAAAAGGAAAGGAGGAGAAAACAGAGAGACTACTGCAGGGCCTCTGTCTCATCACGTGATGTGTCTACCATGTTAAGATGCAGTGAGAGTCCAACGCCATGTTTCTGAGTTTCCTGCCTCCAAATCATGAACCTAACATGATCTGTGTCCTTTAGAAATTATCCTGTCTGTGAGATTCAGTCACAGCAAAAGAAAACAGAATAAGACATAGAGCATAAAGCAAAACTTCAAATAATCCCTGAAAGTTCCTCAGACCATGAATACCTGGGCTCTTGTTAATTCCATTAATTAAACTCTCTTAGTTTCTCCTTCAAGATCAGCACTCTCCCTGGGACGGTGGGAAAGCGATCATGTAGAAGATGGTGGTCAGTGAACCAGTGACAAGAAAAACTGTGGTTTATTTCCACTATGCATTTTGTTCATTTTTACCAAAATTCTCAAGTTGAAGTTGTCAAAGTCACAAGCCTGTGATGTCACTGTGCCTCCCTCAGAGCAGAGGAGGCTGGGCTGCCTCGCAACAGTGACTGTGTTTGGGACCCTGTGGCCCTCGAGAATGACCATGTGAACAGTGAGGGGCAGCCAGGGGCTCCTTAACCACCAGCTGCACCCACGGGAGGCTGAGCTCCGCTTACCCCCACCACAGGCCTGGATGAAGAAGAGCTTGGGCTTTCCTCCCAGGCTGGGGCAGCTGGTCCCATTGAAGATGTTCACAATTTTCTCAACGGACACAGGACACCCATCTGTGCCGTAGACGGCACCCGGAAACTGGAGGTGGCTGGCCTACAAAACCAAGAACCCTGGTTATACAACTAAGACCCTGGGGCAGGAATCCAGTGGCCTGTCCCAAGGCTTTGTAGGGAGGGGACACACTGACAGAAGGCCTCAAGAGGCAGGGAGACCAGACTAAGACAGGACAGACTGTTCAGTCTCTGTTCCAGAATTCCCAAACTCATGTGCCATGGGAGCCAGATAGCCTGAGAGGACAGGCCAGCTGCATCTGGACCAGGCGTTCCCACGGTGGGCTCCCAAACCAGCAGCCTCAGCATCATGCAGGACCTTGGTACAAAATACAGATTCCTGGGCCCCATCCAGCCCTCCAAAACCAACCATCTTGTCCTCCGGCCCTCTGAGGGAGCGCAGCACTGAGAAGCGCCACTCTGAGGCAATTCTGCTGGCATTTCCCATTCACAGAACCACAAGGGACCTTGTCAAAATGCAAACTGAATGCAGAGGTCTGCAGTGATGACAGGAGGAGATGGGCTGCACAGGTCTGACCTTGGGGTTTTCTTCCAAGGGGAAGCGGAAGCCCTGGCTTCTGTGTGAAATTTGTCATCTCCAGGCCTCCAGCTGTGACTGTGGGTGGCCTAGGCAAGGCTAGGGGCCGCAACAGGCCAGGATATCAGTGGCCAAGGCCTGAGTGGACCCCAGTGCTTTGAAAGGCCTTGAACATGCCTACAGCACAGAGCAGGGGTGAGAACCACACACGATGTGATGCGATGTGACGCGCAGGCTCTGAACAGGAGGGGAGCTACTCCCTCTGTCCTGGATGGGGCTTCCTTCATTCACCCCCCAACACACACACACACCCAAGAAGGCACGTGCAACTGTTCAGAGAACCCAAGGACAGCAGGAAGGGGACAGGGTCCCACTGCTCTCTCCCCAAAGCCAAGGGTGTTATGGACACAGGCCTTTGCCAGCAGGACTGGAGAGAGGCTTCCTACCTGGCAGCCGTGAGAGAGGATGACCACCACGAAACAGTCCAGGGCACGGTGGTCCCGCTGTGCCATCTCTGCCAAAGCCAGGATCATTTTCTGGAAGGGAAGGCTGCAGGTGAGACAGGATCACTGAAGGCCAGAGCCTCCAAGTACTCAGGTCATGGTGGTCACGACAGTCACATGGCAGCATTGGCAGGGCAATGTGGCCATGCCTGGGCACAGATCATTCAATTGCAACAACCCAACAAGGGGACTTGCTCCTGCTTTCTAGAAGGGGAAAGGGAGGCAGAGCAGGCACCAGAGAGCCAGTGTGAGTGTGACACCGGCTGGGCCTGCCTGTCATCTCCCATGGGCTAGGACATCTTCTCCTATGTCCCCCCTCCGCCGGCAGTGACCGCACCTGGGCCGTCAGGTCGCGCTTCACCTCCACCATGAAATGCAGCCGGCGGAAGCGGCTCTGCAGCTTCTGGCAGTCGATGTCGGAGCCGGTGCGTGTGCTGAGCCCCGAGGCCCGGCTGAAGTTCGTGTTGTTGATGATCAGGCAGTGGCCACATGGGTCCGCGTCCAGGATATATGCCTGTCCAAGGATACATCTCCAGTGGGTCCCAGGGGCTCAGCGCACTCCTCAGGAGAGGAGGCGACCCCCCAGTCTCACTTGTGTGGCTGAATCTGGAGGGTAGATCCCATAGGAAAAGGGATCTACCCTCCCACTGTGGAAAGGGTAGGGGTCCCACCAGGGTGTGAGTGTCGGCTATGTGCCTGGACCCTGGAAGGCTGGCTCCTGTCTCGATGTTCAGGGAATGGAGCTGTTGGCTTTGAAATCCCACAACGCAGCCAGGAGGGCTCACATCTGAGAGTTATCAGGCTACGTAGTGAATTCTAGGCCAGACTGGGCTATAGAGTAAGACCTTGTTTCAAAAACTAAAAAAAATTTAAAGATCCTACTCAGGAAGAATTTCTTTTGCTGGGAGCTTTCTTGCTTTGCTTTCCTTCTTGACTTTCTAAAATAAACCTCATAATTCATAATTCTGAAAAATGTTTTTAGATGAGTGTGCTGGTGCACACCTTTAACCCTAGTACTCAGGAGGCAAACATAAGAGGGTTATTGTGAGTTCAAGGTCAGCCTGGAATAGAGTGAGAGCCTACCTTAAAAACAACAAATATATATATATATATATATATATATATATATATATATATATATATATGTATGTATATCCAGGCTGGGGAGATGGCTTAGCGGTGAGAGCACTTGGCACACAAGCGTGAGGGCCTCAAAGAACTTGAGATGCTGAAAGTTCATCTCCAGCGCCCATGTAGAAAGCTGGGCGTGGCCATGCACACCTGAACCCAGCCCTGTGGAGGTCAGAGACAGGACAGCCAGCCATTCTGGCCAAAAAACCAGGAAACAGTTTGGAAAAGTGTCAGAGGAGGACACATGGCATTCTCCTGAGGCCTCCACTCAGACGTGTGCATGTCACACACATCTATCTGCAAGGACATTGTGCAGCACGTGCAACACTGTACGTACACACACCAGAACCATCCAACAATCCATATACATTCATCCCCAGTGGTTCTGACCAAGAGGTGCAGCCGAGGACCATATGGTGAGTGCTGCCAGCCATCTTGGGCCCAGAGACATCCTCTGAGAGTCTGGGATGGCTTCCTCACCAGGCTCAGGCCCCTATAGCTCCCTCTCCCAGCAGCCTGTTCTAGTTTACAATTAATTTCTTTTTTTTTTTTTTTAATTTCAAGGTGGAGTCTCATTCTAGCTCAGGTTGCCTTAAATTCACAGCGATCCTACCTCTGCCCCAAGTGCTGGGACTAAAGGTATGCCCACCACACCTGACTCATTATTATTTTTATATTATATTTTATATTATGTTATTTTTATTTGAGACAGGGTGGTGTTAAGCAGCCCAGGCTGGCCTTAAACTCACTCTGTAACCAAAGATGACCCTGAACTTCTAATCCCCCCTTACCTCCTCAGTGCTGGGATGACAGGCAGGTAGGGCTCTCCAGACAGAGCTAGCCCTGCAGCCTATTATCACTTTCTGTTTGCATAACCCTTAATCTAACTTTTCTTCCTCCTGCACATGGCTCCACAGGGGGTAAGGTTTCATCCCCACTTGGGGTGGCACAAGGGAGCCACATAATACACATATAGGAAGCAGAGTCTGACTTGGGGTAGAGTGAACACCCCCTAAGCCCCCCTACCCCCCACCCCTGCTCATTAGGTCTGTGTCCTGGCCGGGAGTCATGAGCTGTTCAGGTGAGGACTGAAGCCCCAGACCCAGCCAGGTGAGGTTCCCTCAGCTCCTAGCTCAGCCCCAGGGAAGGTGAGGAAGGTGGGGGAGCAGACACAAATCACCCAAACACTCACCAAATCAGCATTTCCCTTCAAGCTCTCCGAAACACCTAGAGACAGAAAAAAGGAAAGCATGGATGTTGGGGTTCATTGGGGACAGGCTGTGAGGGCACCTCTACAACAGAGAGGAGCAGGGACTGGGGGGACACCAGGCCCTGTTGCCAGGAAATCAATCAAACACATCCATCCACCATAGAGAACTATCTAGAATTTGCCAATGAAGTTAAACACACAGTCCCTTCTTGAAAATACTTGGCCAAGAACGCGTACGGAAGCCTTAGTCAAAAGCTCCGTATGGAAATCAACTTCCCCAACAAGTTCATGGCTTGGGATACAGCCACCCAGGGAACATCAACGCCACAGCAGGATCCCATTTATATCCCCAAACTGGCTTTGGAACTTGGCAATCCTCCTGCCTCCACGTCCCAAGTGCTGGAATTACAGGTCCACCCACCCCACCATGCTCTTTTTTTTGTTTTTTTTTTCCCCACCCAGTGCCAGGGATTGAACCCAGGGCTTTGTGGATGCTAGGCAAAGACTCTACCTCTGAGCTACATTCCTAGCATATTTCCCTCTGAAACAAGAGCACAGTGGCTGCTTCTCAGTTATGACCCAGGCTGCTTGTATACACACAGCAGTGCCACACAGCCCTGGGCCCTTGCTGGGAATTATGTTTTTGTCAATTTAAAAGCCACACCAGAGGCCAGGCTACACAGCAAGTTCAAATACAACCCAGGCTACATTGCAAGATGATCTCAAAACTACACAAATAGCTGGGCGTGGTGGCACATGTCTTTTATCCTAGCACTCCGGAGGCAGAGGTAGGAGGATCGATGTGAGTTTGAGGCCACCCTGAGACTACAGAGTGAATTCCAGGTCAGTCTGGATTCAGAGAGACCATACTTCGAAAAACTAAAAAACAACAGCAACCCCCACCCAAAACCAGAAAAAAACAAAAACAAAAAAAAAACAAATAATGGTACACTTCTGACCTGCCAGGCAAGGTGTGCCCACCAGTGCAATAGTGGCATGACTATTCCAGAGGTAACCAACTACTTTCTGATTGGATCTGAGGCTTGCTCCATAGGAGGAGGGAGTGCACATCTGGTACTTTAAGCCTGGCCCAAAAGCCCATGGCTGAGGTCATAGACCCTAATACAAAATCTACTACTATTAGATGTGATGGGCCTGTCTGTTAATTTGCCTTCTAAATATCTGTGTTTATCCAGGATTACAAACAGATTGCTATGCCCACCCAGAATTTATGTGGGTACCAGTGCTCACGCTTACCAGCAAGTGCTTTACTGACTGAGCTCCCTTCCCTGGCACGTCCAATTCTTCTTTATTATTGTGGGTGGCTCTACGACTGGACGACACCACAGAGGATGTTTAGCACATAATACTCAGCCTCTACCTCTAGATGCCAGCACCATCCATCCACCCTTAGCTCTAACAACCAAACATATCTCTACACACCAGCAAGTGTGCCTGGAGAGGAGGAGGAGGAGCCCCTTCCCTGTGTGAGCCTCAGAGAGGCTCTGCCAGCTCTGCTTCTGTGTGCTCAGATCCCCCTCCCCCACCACCACCACTGCCACCTACCTGCATGACTGCAAAACTCTTCTCTGGTCACTGTGAAACCTACCTTGGCATGAACCTCACTCCTGGCACTTAAAAAAGGCATCTCCCAGCATCAGCAGGGGACAGTCAAAAGATGGAGGGCCGCAGTCCTAGCTCTATACTTGAACTCCCTCTATGACTTGCTCTCAGTGCCCAGTTCCTCCATATTAGTAACAGAGGGGCTTTCGCTGCCCACCACATGGTTCTGACAACGTATACTATAATATGATACTGATTATGTAAAGTGATCTAAAACCTAGGATTATGTTTTCAGTGCAATGGCAGAACTCAGCCTCACACATGCTAGGCCCTAGCTTGGCAAACATTCACAAAAAACAAGTAGGAAGCTTCAAGGTCAGACTGTCAGTCCTAATGGTTCCAAGTGACATTCCCCAGAAGACAGCTGAACTCTGCCTGCCTGCCTCCTTTCCACAGGTAACAGTTGCGCATAAGCAATGCCAGAACCAGTCTTCCTTCTACTACACACACCTTCGTGACCTGTCTCTCTGCTTTACAGGCTCGGAGAACAGAGTACTCTGCCTGCTACACAGGAAGGAGTGCTGATCCTCACTGTTGGCCAGGGTGTGGGAAATGATCACCTACACACTCAGCTTGCTTTATTTTTTAGATTTTTTCAAGATTTTTATACAACCGGGCTGGAGAGATGGCTCAATGGTTAAGGCACTTGCCTCCAGTGCCTAGGGCCCCGGGTTCAATTCCCCAGGACCCACATAAGCCAGACCCACAAGGTGGTGGCCCTGGTGCGCGCGCGCGCTCGCTCGCACTCGCGCGCGCTCTCTCTCTCTCTCTCTCTCTCTCTCTCTCTCTCTCTCTCTCTCTCTCCTTGAAAATGAATAAATATTTTAAAAAACAGATTTTTATACAACCAATAGGTGGGGTCTGGGTTCATTTCAGCTCTTCACTCCAAACCAGGGGGCAGGGGCAGCTTATGTTATGATCAAGGTATAAAGATATTGGCTGCAGTGAACTTTGAACTTCATGTTCTCCTTGTTTTTCTTGATAGGCCTGGCATCCTTAGGCCTGGCAAAATTTTGCCTGGCTGTGAGCAGAAAATTCTTTGATTTCCTCAATTTTCTGAAGCATAGCAATGTGTTGCAGACAGGCCTGACCAACACCCCAGAAGCTAACAGAAAGCGATGAGAGCTAAAGAAAACGGAAAAGCTATTTATTTTTTGAGACAGCGTTTCATGTAGCTGGCTGGCCTCAAACTCACTATGTAGCCAAGGATAACTGTGAACTTCGGATCCACCTGCTGATACTTTCCAAGCACAGGATTACAGGTGTGTGCAGATCAAGTCCAAGATTTCATGCATGCTACACAAGTACTCCATTAACTGAGGCAGATCCCTAGTCTTTTTCTAAACATAAATTGGTCACATTTATCATAAGGGAAAATGTGTCTGTTAATCCCGTGTCTCTCACAGGTCAATTTAGAGATGCATGTGTGAGGCAGCAGCAGAGACAGCACAAAGGTCCAACAGGAGGGGCTGGTGGACAGATGGCATGTAGATTAGGACACGCATAGGGCTAACGGTGGAGCAGACACGTCATGGATGCCAAGACCGCACCCTGTTTCTGTTTTACTCTAGCTGGGTGATTTAGAAAAGTCAGTCCCCAGTGGGTGATGAGAGAGCTGGGAAGCTGAACTCTGTAAGTGCTCTGAATGGTGCTTGGGAGACAGCAAGTCCTCCCTAATGCCAACCTTAACTGCTACGACTATTAACATCCAAATCATGCAATGGTCCACTAGACAAGCATGAAAAGAATGTTCTAGATTTCCAGGTGCTGCCATGGAAACAAAGCCCTCACAAAAAATAACCCACCATATGTCTGTCCCATCTATGTAAGAATAAATAAACAAAAGCTTATTCAAAATAGGTGTGTCTGGCACCCCTTAGTAACAACAAACTTGGGCCAGGAGAACCAGGCTGAGTACTAGGCTATCCATGGTCCCCTGCTATAAGGACTGATCCCTACGACCCACGGAGGAGGATATCCAGTTGATTGGGGATGGGAAAAAGGGGCATTGGGGAATTGGGGATAACAACTCATTGTTTGCCCACTAAATAATGTAACTCATTATGATCAATAAATATACATATTTTTAAAAAATAGTTGTGTTGTCTACCAAATAAGGAAAAAGAATGAACCACTGAATGTCCTGATTTGATCCAGGTGTTCCCCACAAATAAATGTGTTCTGAATGCTCAATCCCCAGCTGATGTCAGTTTGGGTATTAGAACCTTGTTGAACTGTGTTGTCAGGGGCGGGCTTATGGGGGTTATAAGCCAGCTTCCCCTTGCCAGTGTTTGGCACACCTTCCTGCCACTGTTTCCAGGGCTGTGGCAGAGGTGATGTCCACCCCTCTGCTCATGCCATCTTTTCCCTGGCATGATGGAGTCTCCATAAATCCAAATTAACCCTTTCTTTCTCAAGCCACTTTTGGTTGGGTTCTTTTCTGTGCAGCAACAAGAAGTTTGACTACAACAGATGTGGCACTAGTCTGTTGCTGCTAGAACCCTGATTCTTTGGCATTGGCCTTTTGAAATTGATGTGCAGGAGGAATGTGGAAGGATTTGAAGCCTCAGCCTATGAGATGCCTTGCAGTGCTGTAAACAGCTTGATGCACCATTCTGGTCAGAGTTAAAAGACCTGAATGCAGTAAGGACTATGGACTGTGAGATTTGGCTTACGAGGGTGAGAAAGAACTTCGTCAGGACTGTGCCAGAAGCAGTTTGCATGAGAGGCTTGCTGTGTTCTGTCTGCCTGTGTCCCAAGAACTTGTACAGGGTTCCTTTGTGTGGAAATGGACTGGTGTGAGCAGATGAAGATGGCACACAAAGAAGGAAAAAAATATCTTTGGGCTGAAACTGCTGCCCATTCACCTGCAGTTGTTTGAGAGATTATAATCATTGAGATTGAGCCAGGTGATCTGCATTGGGACAGCAGGAAGATTGCGGACTCTTTGAAGTAAGGGGCCTGAATGATTTGTTCCCCCATGTTAAAAAGTTGGTAACCACCTGGTTCTGTGAAGTATAACAAATGCAGGAAGAGAGGGTCATTGGATTTGCAACACAGTTTTTGGCCATGGGCAGTATGAAGCAGGTGTACTGGATTGCCTGCATGGAGACCTGATGGAGCCATGAGGATAAACTTTGGATTGTGTGGTACTCTGCTAAGAGGCATGGAGGATAGGGTTTTTCTGTCTCTCTGTGCTTGAAAATGAATAAATAAAATCTTTTTTTTAAAAAATGAATGAATGGCATAGATATGGCCATTCATATGGGGAAAGACAACAGGCTCAGCAGAGCTCATAAGTTAGGATTTCATTTGCACCAACATTCAAAGACAAGCACAAGGGAGCTGTGAGGTGAGTCTGCAGTTAAAGGCACTTGAATGCAAAGCCTGAGGTCCCAGGTTTAATTCCCCAGAACCCACATAAAGCCAGATGTGCAAAGTGGTGCATACATCTGGAGTTCATTTGTAACGGTGGGAGGCTCTGGTGCACTCATTCTCTCTCATAAATAAATGTTTATGAAACAAGAGAAGCAAGAGGACAGGACTTGATGGTTATGTCATGGGGGTGGAGACTGACTGAAGAGCAGGTCTCCTAGGATACAGGAATGTCTTGTGACGGTGTAGGTAATGGTTACCTGGGTGGATGCCAGCTATACTCTAGGGGTTTGTGCATTTTACTCCACAATGAAGCTTGTGACCTCAGATAAATTACTTTACCTTCCTGGGGTTTCCTCACTTACAAGGCCAAGTCTAATGACACTGCCTTGCAGGCTTACTGAGAGGGAAGAAGGTAGGAATACACACCGTGAAGCAGATGTATACACAGGACAGACTCCTAGCAAACAGAGCCCTTGTCCCCCACCATCTTGCCACAGGCATGAGCTCGTTCAGCCACCCAATAGAAGCCAAAGGCAAACCCTGAAAAAGAGCTCCTTCTGGAAACACTCAGAAACCAGACACATTCTAAAACGACTTGGGCATTTACTTTGCAGAGGACTGCCAAAATTACATCTCCTGAAGAACTGCTGGAAGGTTCTACCCACCCCTGATGAGGACTAAGGCAATAGCAAAATTAAACTCCAAGTCCATCCATAGTCATACCCACCACGCCTACCCATCAGCAATTCTCTCAATACTCACAAACATTACGGACTGTTCCAGAACCAATGTCCACTGGCTCTGGCCTGAGGACCATCAGGGCGAGGTTTCCCGTGGCCAGCTTGGATGGATCCTGCTTCATTACTCTCGGCTCCTTTGGTTCAAGGGTCCTTGGTCTCAGCACCACAGGTTCCAGGTCTAAGGGTCTGATGGCCTCTGGGTCTTGCTTTACTTCCTGCCGACTTGTTTGTAAGTATGAAGCCAACACAGCCTGGCCCGTGTCCTCTAAGCAGGAGATGAAGAGAGGAAGGGCCTGCCTCCCTCGGGTCTCGAGATCTGTGACGAGCTGCCTGGCCTGATCCCGCCGAGACCCGGAGCCTGCCCGCTGTTGGACAGAAAGACCAGACACACTAGCCAGGTGCTTTCACGTGGATCTCCCCTGACCCCACCTCCCACGTAGCGTGAGTCTAGACCATGGAGCGTGTACGCAGGCCCCTCTGCAGCCTTTGCCTGACGCTCCGTGCAGTATTTCAAAGGCATCTCTACAGTGTCTCGGCACTGTGCCCAGTGCGGAAAACACAGGGGTGAACAGGGTCGGTCCTCAAGCTGGGGATGAAGATGGACAAAGGAGCGATGACACAGAAGACAAGATCCAGGAGACAAGAACCACCCAGCTCAGCCCAGGGGGTCAGAAAAGGCCCCAAAGGAGATACCTTGGCTAAAACCCCAAGGAAGATGAGAAAGTGAATAAATTTCACAGAAATAAAAGGGGAGGAAGGGCTGGAGAGATGGCTTAGTGGTGGTTAAGGCACTTGCCTCCAGTGCCTAAGGCCCCTGGTTCAATTCCCCAGTACCCACATAAGCCAGACCCACAAGGTGGTGGCCCTGGTGCGCTCTCTCCTCCCTCTCTCTCTCTCTCTCTCTCTCTCTCTCTCTCTCTCTCTCTCTCTCTCTCTGCTTAATAAAGAAAAAATTAAAAAATAAATAAAATAAAAAAATTTTTAAAGGGGTAGGAAGTAGATAATGAGAGGCCTGTTTAGGGTACACATGTGTAATACTAGTATTTGGAGGCTGAGGTAGGAGAACTGCTCTGAGTTCAAGAAGCTGGGCATGGTGGCACACGCCTTTAATCCCAGCACTCGGGAGGCAGAGGTAGGAGGATTGCCATGAGTTCAAGGCCACCCTGAGACTACAGGTCAGCCTGGGCTAGAGTGAGACCCTACCTCAGAAAACCAAAAAAAAAAGCAAGATCCTATTTCAAAAAAGAAACTCAGGCTTGGTGTGGTGGTGCACGCCTTTAATCTCAGCACTCAGGAGGCAGAGGTAGGAGGATCGCCTTGAGTTCGAGGCCACCCTGACACTAAAAAGAAAAAGAAAAAGAAAAAGAAAGAACAAGGGCTAGAGAGATGGCTCAATGGTTAAAGTGCTTGCCTGCAAAGCCTAAGGTCCCAGGTTCAATTCCCCTGTACCCACATAAAGCCAGATGCTCACTCATTCTCCAAAAGCACTCAAGCCCCGCCCCTAAGACACGCCCTTCTACCAAACAAGGAAAAAGAATGAACCACCGAATGTCCTGGTTTGATCCAGGTGTCCCCCACAAACGAATGTGCGATCCCCAGCTGATGGCAGTTGGGGTATTAGAACCTTGCTGAACTGTGTTTTTGGGGGTGGGATTATGGGGGTTATAGCCAGTGTTTGGCACACCTTCCTGCCACTGTTTGCAGTGCTGTGGTGGAGGTGATGTCCACCCTCTGCTCATGCCATCATTTTCCCTGCCACCATGGAGCTTCCCCTCGAATCTGTAAGCCTGGAGGTCTCAGTGTCTAGAGGCCCTGGAACGCCCATTCTCTCTCTCTTTCTCTCTCTCTTTCTCTCTCTCTCTCTCTCTCTAATAAATAAAATATATTTTAATAAAAAGAAAAGGGAATGGAGGAGGGAAAGTCAATTTATCCTGCGAGCTATGAGAAGGAGAGGGAAAAGGACAGATCATGGGAGCGTGGGTGTTAACTCATCCCAGGGCAGTTTTAAGAAGAAAGTGAGACACGAGTCAGCAAGCATGGGAACATGAGTGTGGTCCCCAGCATACACGTACAGTGCCAGGCTTAGTGACACAGAAGAGGAGGACCCCTGAGGCTCAGTGGCCTAAGTGCTGTGCTCCAGACCAAAGAGAACAAGAGGGAAAGGCCACAGGGCATGAGCAGTGACTGGGTGGGCAGTGAAGAGGCAAGAATGGTCAAGGTTGACAGGAGTCAGGTGAAGCTCTGGGATGGGAAGTGGGAAGGAGACCTTGAGTATCTGCTGCCAGTTGGTTCCTCAGGATCCACAGGATAAGACACCACCCTGTCCTCAGGCAGCTAATGCTTGACACTATCTGATAAAGTCATCGGCCACAGAAAGCCACCAAGCTCATGAGGTAGTACAGCAGAGAAACTGAATTTCTAATTTTATTTCAATTACTTCAAATATACACTTAAATAACCTCACATGGGGGGGTGGATAGATGGCTCAATCCATAAGGCATTTACCCTGCAAGTATATACCATATATATATATATGTATATATATACATACCTTCAGGCAATGTGTATAATTGCCTTCAGACAATGTGTATAAGGAGTATATGAAACAAAAATGAATTTAATGTTTAGACAAATTTATCTCAAAATGCTTTGATTATATAAACATATGCAAGTATTTCAAATTCTGAAAATATCTAAAAATCTGAAACACTTCTGGGTGCAAGAATTTCTGGATAAGAGACATCGACCTGCACACCCCAAAGCCAGGAGAGGACAGAGCCAGCTGCCTCCAGAGCCTGTGCTTACCAGCCGTAGCAGGGGTAAAGAAATGGTGGCCTGTGGTTCACACAAGGGATGTAAACATTTCTGAATTCCTTGCAAGCATTTAAGTCAGGGAACTAGATACATAAATCAAGACTTCTAGCCTGGTTTTTTTGTTTGTTTTTGTTTTGTTTTTTTGAGGAGGCGGAGGTGCCGTTTTGTTTGTTTTTGTTTTCTTTTTTACTTTTTTTCTGAGACAGGGCCTCACATAGTCCAGGCTGGCCTCAAATTTACTATGTGGTCTTGAACTTCTAATCTTCCTGCCTCCACCTCCCAAGTGGGATTACATATGTGTGCCACCACAGCCAGTTTTATACAGTGCTGTGAACAGAACCCAGGGCCTTGTGCAAGCTACCCAAGGACTCTACCAACTGAGCTACAGGTCCAGCCCATTGTTTTGGGTGTTTGCAGTCAAGATCTCATGAAGCTCAGGCTAACCTTAAACTCATTATGTAGCCAAGGCTAGCCTTGAACTACTGATCCTCCTGCCTCCACTTTCCAAGATTAGAGGCATAAACCAATTCTGGTAGGAACCTCTCTCTCCTTCAAGTGTGAAAACTCTAGCAACACTGGGCCAGCAGGTGGCTCTCGCCAAAACTGGAAAAGAAGGCACTGGAAAAGAAGGCAGGGCACGGCTGAGGCTACCAGAGCCCACCCATGCTCCTCCCCATTCTGGATATTTCAGTTCATAATCTGAAGGCCACAGACCACTTCCACTGCCCAATAGAGCCCCCTACTGAGGATGCCCCTGAGACTCCTTTGTTATTAACTGGTAACTAACCATGACACTGGACCAGACCAGGCTCCTGGGTGACACAGAAGCTTAAGCAGGCAAGGCAGGACTCAGGCACAGGCTTGCCACTCACACCCACTACTTTCATATCCTTCCAGGCCTGCGATGAGGGGCCAGTGGGCCAAAGATATGAAAGCAGTTTTTAAAAACCTCTAATAACCAGGGTATGGTGGTGCACACCTTTAATCCCAGCACTGTGAAGGCAGAGGCAGGAAGATCGCCATGAGTTCAAGGCCACCCTGAGACTACATAGTATATTTCAGGTCAGCCTGGGCTAGAGTGAGACCCTATCTCGAAAGACCAAAAAAAAAAAAAAAAAAACCTCGGGCTGAAGAGATGGCTTAGCGGTTAAGGCATGTTCGATTCCCCACTGCCCATAAAGACAGATGCACAAGAGGGCACATGCATCTGGAATTTATTTGCAGTGGATGAAGGCCCTGGCATGCCCATTCTCTCTGTCTGCCTCTTTCTCTCCCTCTCTCTCTCTCTCTCTCTCTCTCTCTCTCAAATAAATTTAAAAAAAATTTTTTTTGGTTTTTCGAGGTAGGGTCTCGCTCTAGTCCAGGCTGACCTGGAATTCACTATGTAGTCTCAGGGTGGCCTTGAACTCATGGCGATCCTCCTACCTCTGCCTCCCGAGTGCTGGGATTAAAAGCGTGTGCCACCACGCCCGGCTAAAAATATTTTTTAAAAAACTCTATTTGACTTTATTATCTGTTACTTCATCAAGTCCCTTCATTTCCAAAATTCCTTACAAATTTATCCTAAGGGTCTAGCCAAAGAGGACAGGGGCCCTTTACTCTGTGCCTGGCATGACACAGCTTCACATTCTCCATCTCCCTCGATCCCAAGTCTCAAACGGGCAAGTGACACCTGCAGGACCCTGCGCTCGGCTCCGCCCCACCTGCGGGTGACCCGCCAGTCTGCATGCCCGGGATGCGGGGGGCGCACCTGAATGTCCTCGATCATGTCGGGCGTGAAGAGCTCACGCTGCAGCAGAGTGTCCCAGAGCGGGGCTACCTGCAGCTGGCTCACCAGGTGCACCCGGCAGCGCCGCAGAAGCTGGCGGTCGGCTTCGTCCATGGCGGGCCGACCGCTGGACCCCGATCGCATCCGCTTCCGGGCCTCGAGGCCCCGATCTGCTCGCCTCCGCAGGTCCCGCCCCCAAGCTCCGCCCCCGCCTGAGGCTCAGGACCCGCCCCCACATCGCCCTGGGCTGGGAGCTCACCCCAGGGCCACCTCCAAGTCCACCTAGGGGCTCAGACTAGAACCTGCGCCCCAGACACATTCGCCATTGCTCCGCCTCCCTCGCTCCGACCAACCCCTGAAGACGCTCCCTTCGCCGCTGTTCTGCTCACTCCCCCCTCAGGGCACTCAGACCCCGCCCCCAGAACACGCCCATTAG
>PVHP010014317.1:0-39781 GCA_004024765.1 Zapus hudsonius | reverse complement strand
GTACCCATGTGAAGCCAGATGTGCATGCATCTGGAGTTCATTTGCAGAGGCTGGAGGCCCTGGCATGTGCATTCTCTCTCTCTCTTTTCTCTCTCTACTTTTTCAAATAAATAAATAAATATATTTTTTTAAAAACTAATTCTCAATATTTAATTGCTTTTTTCTATTCTATTAACTTATTCTTGACATTATTTTTTTTACTTTAAAAATGAACAAATGGATGTCTAATCTTCTTTAACAATTTTCCAGACCCAAATCCCCTTTCTTCTATATGTTTGGCAGAGTTCATTACGGAGTGTGTCTTGCTGGGTGTTTTGTTCTAAACCGACATACTGCAGACCAAAGAAAGAAATACTACACTTCCATAACACATGCTTAGAGAACTCTCTGATTTTTAAATGATTTTAAACATATCACTCCCTTTGCTTCTAATCTTACTTTTTCAAATGGGAGGAAAAGTGAAGAAAGAAATTTCTGGGCATGTGCACTGTGATGGATTGGACCATGCCCCTTCCCCCCAAAATTCATGCTTTCATAGAGTAAATCCCTAAACTCCAAATTAACTGATTCATGAGGACAGAAAGGTGAATCTAAGCCGACACAGCCAGTGTCCAGCTATGACAAGGAAGAGATGCTTCCTATGCACAGAGGAAAGGCGATGTGAAGTCAGAGGGGCCTCGTTAGCCTGCTGGAACCTTGATCTTGGCTTCCAACTTCCACAATGATGAGAACACAAATTTTTGTTTTTCAAGGCAGCCAGCGTGTGACCTATTGTGACAGCAGCCTTGGCACACCACGGCAAGAACTTATTCTGTGTCAAGAACTGTAAAAAATTTCATCTCTACCAACAACGCTGTGTGGTAGTTTTATTCTAGGTTCACGAATGAGGACATGGAATCTCAATGAGGTGAAAGGCTTTGCCCTACGTCAACAGCTTATAATTGGTGAAGCTGGAATTGAACCCACAACCTATCTGATTCCAGATAGATGCTGTTCCTTCTCTGCTATTGCCTCGAAAGTCCGTGCTACCTAGATCCTGGTTCCTTTGCATGGAATCTGCGTTTGATTTCATGGTGTGAACCATTGTTTTGGTTGTTCACACTGTCCCACGTGTCAGCCATTCCAGGTCGTTCCATGTGTCAGTTGCTCAACACTTCTAAATCCAGGGACCCTCCCATGGCCCTGCCTCCTGATGCTAACCATTTTCAGGTAGTTTTTCTCTCTGTGCAGGGGACTCGTTACATCTGATCCCCACCCCTCATGCTATCATACTCCCAACATTTCATTCTCGCTCTTTCTCCTCCTCCCTTGCTTTATATTCCAAGTAAATAGTTATATATTTATTTATGGAATTACTTTAGATACCCCCTGTCTCTCTCGCTGATGTATAAACCCCCAGAAGCATGGGGTCTGTTTTATTCATCACTGGGAATGAGTGAATGAATAAAATGAATAAAGGAATGAGGGAATCGATGACTATAAAAGCATCCTTTTTAAAAAATATTTTATTTATTCATTTTCAAGCAGAGAGAGAGAGAGAGAGAGAGAGAGAGAGAGCGCACCAGGGCCACCACCTTGTGGGTCTGGCTTATGTGGGTCCTGGGGAATTGAACCCGGGGCCTTAGGCACTGGAGGCAAGTGCCTTAACCGCTGAGCCATCTCTCCAGCCCCAAAAGCATCCTTTTCCATCCTACCTTACTTGGGGATATGCCCCCATTTCACCGTGCCTTCCTGAACTGCTCAGAGTGAAGTCTTCAAATGTCCTCCCCGGACAGTGGACAATGACCCCAAACTAACATTCTAGAGCCTGAACTTGAGATGTGGCTCTCCCTTTTCCTAGCTGTGTGAAGTCCGCCTCTCCTGGGCCTCGGTTTCCACAAGTGGTAAAGGAAGAAGTTGAGCCAGGCCCCCACATTGTGGTTCTGTGCCTTCGCTGGGAACAGCTCTCCTATTCTAGGACAGCCACCTTGGCTATGGAGGAAGAGCAATGGGAAGTTGGAAGTCAATGTCAAGGTGGTTACAGAAGCAAAAGACACTGGGCCAGTCCCCTCCCCCCACAAGGCCCCTGGAGTGCACCTTTATAGTGACAGCCACACTGGCATGAGTCACAAATCCAGGAAAGGCGAAACCTTCAGCCTGGGTAGAATCTGGAGAGCAGGGCACATGGTGCAGCCTCAGGCCTCCTTTCCTCCAGTGTCGCTCTCTTGTTCGGGAGAAATCCTGAATTCCTTACTGACTTCCTAGGCAGGTCGCTGTGACTCAGCAGAACCGCCACCTTGAAGCATTGCCAAAGACATGGAGACAGAGACACAGGCTCAGACCCCGTGACTTCACTGAGGAAGAGCTCTCAGATCTTCCCGAACATGGGACAACGAGGTGGTACAATCGCTAATGAGTTTAAAGGAGATAATTGCAATTTAATGCACATTAACAAAACAATTTAAAGTCTTGATATACATCAATAGCTTCTGATGCCTTGGGATTGGTCCTAGGGTAAGAGGTCTTCTCTGCTTTAATAAGAGAGACATTATGTGTTCCTGAACATGGTGGGAGGGAGGAGCTGTATCCATTTGCCAACAATGAATACACATCCCCTTCTGGTTGGTCTCCTCTGACCTGCAAATAAGATTGTTGGTTAACTGTGAGCCAGAATTCCTGTTGAGATAGGGCTGCACACTGCCCTAAGTCTCTCTGTACTGGGTAAACAGTGGTTTCTCAGGCTGTGCCTTGCCCAGACCGACTCCATTTTATAAGCATTTGACTCCATTTTGAGGGTGGAGGATGGCTCTGCAGCTTGGAGAACAGCACCTTCTGTTCAGCAACACCCATGTGGCACAGGCTGATAAATGACTTATTCCTGGGAGTTCAGAGCGTGCAACCCTTTGTATATTCTGGGCATATTGAAACCATTCCAGGAAAATCTGACCCAAATCTGATACACAAGACTGAGTTCTAACCTGGACCCCATAAAAAGATGGAAACTGAACACTGCAATGGTGATGGAGCAACCAACCTATCATCCGATCACTGGTGTATGTGGTGTGTGTGTGTGTGTGTGTGTGTGTGTGTGTGAGAGAGAGAGAGAGAGAGAGAGAGAGAGAGAGAGAGAGAGAGAGAGAGAGAGAAGACCAACCGGCAGAGAATTCTCCACTGACCTAGGGACTTTCGCTGGGCTGGATCCCTGCTGTCAGCGGGGCCTACCCATCCATCTACTTGTCTGACTGTCTTGTCCTGCTGTCCGTCTGTGTCACTGGAACAGTCCTCCCATCACCCCTACAGCATCTGCCCCTGCAGCCTGACCCTACAGCAGCCTAGGTCTCCAGCAGACCTCCAGCAGGGTCAGTCATCTGACTTCACAGAGACTCTTTCTGAGTGTCCATCTGCTCCCCTGCCTCTCAGGTCTGTTGGAACTCTGTTACAGCCTTTCTAACACACAAACACACACACACACACACACACACACACACACACACACACACAAACACTTTTTTAAATTGAAATAAAAGAGCCTGTTTTTGCCTCAGCCTGGCTCTCATGAAAATGATCCTACTTGGAAAATGGCCGCCAACAAAACGCCTGCACCTTGTGGAATTTATTTACCTTCAATGAGTTTGACAATGTGGAAAGTCACGAATATCTTTGTCTATGTTTCCCACACAGCACACTCAGGACATCTTCACAGACTGGTAGAGGAGACACCTGCTCTAATGTAATGTGCACTTAGCAGGAGGGACCAGCTTTGACACACAGCGTGCTGGTAAGTACAGCTGCAGCTAGTCTTAAAGGGAACAGAAACCACCTGGGAAACCACCAAGCATTCATTTGTGACTCTGAAAGTGAGAAAGGATATGAGACCCTCAGAGTCTCTGTTTCTGAAGCCACAGCCCACTCTTTGGGAACACAGGCAGCCCCGGGAGAGGTCCCAGGCCCGTGCCAGTCGAGGTGCTATTCTGGGCAATCACACACAACAGAAGGAAAAAGAGAGATTCGGGCTATAAGATGTGTTGCTGAGCTGTACAGGGAAACTTTGCATACACATCAGAGTTTCCAAGTTCTCTTGGACAATCAGACTATCTAGTGACAATGGTCTCTTAGGTGCTCTTGTGTGCCAATAATCAACAGTTGATCGGTCTCTTTAGACGGTGGGGGGTCTCTCTCTTCACATACCACAACTCAAAATAGTCTAATTGATCGATGTACCTACCTGGTTCCAGAAGGCTTTTGAGTTTGCATCCTTTGCTTGACTTGAGCAGGTGCTGGGCTGGAAGGTGGGACCCAAAGATGAACTGCACAGTCTACCTTTGGGAAACCTGCTGGATGTATTAATGATCATCTCCTCTCAGCTCAGTGAGCTATGAGTGAGCTCTGTGCCAGGCTCTGTGCTGGTCTGAGGATGCAAAAATGAAGACTCCTCATGGACCTGGGGGAGCCGGACATGTGCATTGAAACACAGTGATTGCCATGGTAACCCAAAGATGATGGGTCTGAGGTGACTAATCCCCTAAGTCCTGACCATACTAAGGTTGGTCAATGGTGTTCTATGAACAAGTTCTGCACCCCAACCCCACCAAGCGCATGTATTAAGCCCCAAATTTATATGATAATTATATTTGAAGGTGGGATTTTTTAGGAAGTCGTTAGCATTTGACGGCCTCATGAAAATGTGGTCTCATTGATAGCATTAGTGGCTTTCAAAGAATTGAGACCCAAGCTACCATGCTTCTTATAACAGTCCAATTACCCAGCAAGAAGGCCCTCACCAGAGGCTAGCAGGTGCTAGTTAGTACCAGGAGGCAAATAAACTTCTCTTCTTTATAAATTACCTAGTGCCAGGTATTTTGTTCTAGCCACAGGAAAGACTAAGACAGCAGGCCTTGGGGCTGAGCAACTTGGGGCATCGATTTTAGTGCTGCAAGAAAAGACTTCTGAGAAAGGGCTGTAAAAGCTCCTGTTGGTCTTGTAGGCTATAAACAAAGAAACACAGCTGTATAAAAGGTTGCTTAGTGACAGAATGAATGCAGAAGCATCTTGCAAAGAACAAGCCAGTGTTTGAGTTGGCATTTGACGCAAAGCACGAATACAGCCTGAGACTTAACTATAAGGGTCTAGGGTAAGAATCAGACATCCTGTGCAGAGCAGGACATGGCAGGACTGGTGAGGGGACCACACGCTGTGCCTGGCCAGCTTACCAAACCGTGAGTCTTTACCCATGAGCCATGGGAACAGCAAAAGCCACTCAGATGCTCACTAGCAGGCTGTTATGATTGCTCTCCTGGTCTATATTATATGTTTTGATATTAGTATGAAAATTTTCATGTATATTAATATGATATATAAGCATTTTGCTAGCTTCTTCATTGAGTTCTAATTTATTTTTTCATATTTTTATTTTGTTCTATTTGCAAGCAGAGAGACAGAGAGAGAAAGAGAGAGACAGAGAGAAAGAGAGAGAAAGAGAAGAGAGAGAGAGAGAGAGAAGGGGTGCACCAGGGCCTCCTGCCATTGCAAATGAACTCCAGATGCATGCAACACTCTGTGCATCCGGCTTGACATGGGTCCTGGGGAATTGTACCTGGGTGTTTAGGCTTTGCAAGCAAGTGCCTTAACTGCTGAGCCATTTCTCCAGCCCCTGCTTTATTTTTTTAAGTTTTATTTCCTCTTCACTGACAAATACTAATTGTTCTGAAGGGCAGAATTCTGTCTTAGAAACAGTTTCCAGGCAGTAGAGTGCAAGGTGATTTCACACCTTGGACTAGCGACATGGTTATTGCCTGTTTCCTTTCCCTCTGAGGCCCGGCATCTATCATAGGGTACACGCAGCCTTTGGAGGCAGGGTGACCGTAAAGCTTGTTAGAACTATAAGAGATGTGTCACACCATAAGGTGTCCAGCATCTACCAGGCAGTAGCTGTTCAGAAAACGCAACATGGCTCTGTCTCCCCTCTCCACACTCATGAAGAGATCAGCAGGCTGGATTCCAGCTGGCTCAGCCACCAGGGTTCCAAAGATCTTCAGCAAACTTCTTTTTAGCTGTTTTGTCAAGTACTGGGTTGAGATGCCAAGTGATGCTTAAAACAACAACAACAACAAAAAACCCCACTAAAGAGTACTCCTGTGGGGATGGTACTTCTCACATCTGACACATGCTCACCTTGCCAACATCTCATTTATTTATAGATTTTGCCAATTAACAGACACTGAAGGTCAGCGTGCATGTCACTAAAACAGTCCAGGATTTGGTATCTCTTTCCAGAGCTCTGCTCAGTGTGCTAACTCTTTAAGCAAGATTAAACCAAATAAACTTTACAAACAGACCCTTCAGGAGCGGGGGGTGGGAACCAGATTATGACAGCCTCTTGTTTTCTTGGACCCTAGTAAACTCCAGACCCTAGTACAATTAGCTGCACTAGCTCATTCCTAGCTTTGTGATATTGATGAAGTCACGTAAGCCCTGAGTTTCCAGATCCTTTTTAAAAATTTTTAATTAGTATATATATGCATATATATTAATATAACAAGATGATCAGTATCATGTGTTTTTAGAGAAAACCCTTTTTAAATGAAATATTACTTCTTTATATACATTTTATTTATTCATTTTCAAGCAGAGAGAGAGAAAGAGAGAGAGAGAGATAATACACCAGGGGCACCTCCTTGTGGATCTGGCTTATATGGGTACTGGGGAATTGAACCCGGGGCCTTAGGCACTGGGGGCAAGTGCCTTAACCACTGAGCCATCTCTCCAGCCCGAGAAAACCTTTTTTTAAATATTTCTTTATTATCCATAATTAGATACACTGAATGATCAAATAATGTGTTGATGTCCCCAATTCCCCCATTTCCCTCTTCCCTGTCCCCAGTCAGCTGGGTATCCTCCTCTGTAGGCAGACTGGATCAGTCCATGGGGTAGGGGGTTATGGATAGCCTAGGAGTCAACCGAGAAAACCCTTTCAAACCAGGATGACTCACCCCTTTTTGCATTAGATATTCTCCCTCACCAAGGCTCTTACAATCCTTCCACCACCTCTTCATAAATTTCCCTGAGTCATGGTGGAAGATAATTTTCTCTCATTCTCTAAAAGAATTAAGAAGTTAAAGAAAGCTTGTTAATTTTTTTTTTTTGGTAAATTGCGAGCTAGTGCATAGAAATAAACAAATACATTAATATTTAAACATCATCCCAGAGTTTGGGGAGAATGTAAGGAAACTTATACACAGCAGATATAATCAATTCTTCATAAATTATTCCCAGAAAGTTCTGGCAATTTTGGCTTAAGCTACAGGAAGGTCTTAGATTGCTTCCTGAACAATGCCAAACCACATTAAGTGGGCTTTAAAAAAAGCCAAGAAGAGTGAAATTAGTTGATTTCTTGCTTCATTGAACTGATTGATTCACCCTTCAAGACTGGAATAGACATTTTTTTTTCCTTGCATAGACGTTTCTGGTTGGAGGGGGTGGGGCACCCACAGTGGGCATAACTGGGTGCTGTATGCTCTTTGCTACCAGTCCACAGGGAGGCATGCAGTGAGAAAGCCAACTCCAGGCGATGGAGGAGATGAAGGGTGCTCTGGTGTCTCCCTTTGTACAATCCCATCAGGTTCACAGGCAGTGTGTCCTACTGGGGTCACCGTCTCCTCATTCATTCTCCAGTGACGTGAACATGACCTCCCATAACCATTCTAGCTCCACCTTCTTGTCTCTCAGCAGAAGTGGGTGGGCTGGGTGGGGGGGGAGACTCACTGATTTCTTAGGCCAGCACCCTTTATGAGTGACTACTATGAGCTATTTGTATCTGCCCCAGATTTGTACGCTGAAATTCTAACACACAAGGTGGTGGTGCTGGGAGGGGAGACCTGCATAAATCTGTATAAATGGGGTTAGAACCCTTCTAGAAAAAGCCTTAAAGAGCTCTCTTGTCCCTTCTACCATGAGAAGACACAGCAAGAAGATGTCACAGATGGGCTAGGAAAGCGGACCCCTCACCAAATCCTGAATCTCTAGGTTTATCTTGGACTCCCCATCCTGCAGAACTCAGAGAAGTGTTTGCCATTTGAATGACCCAGGCTATGGTGTGTCTGCTTCAGGTGCTCAAAGTGTCGAGACAGTGCTTGGTCTCCCTACTGGGTTTTTCATATAAATGTACTCACAGGTTGGGATCTAGAGAAACAGACTCTGAAATGGAGTTGCAGACACCAGATGTTGATGAGGGAGCCATAGCTGTGACAGGAAGAATGGTTGGGCAGAGGGAGGAGCTGCACTCCTATGAAGGCTCAGGAAAGCCCCGGCCATCCTGGCAGAGGCCCCTCAGGGTGGAAGGCTAGGACTGTTGACACTCACATGCAGAATCATCAGACAGCGCCTGCTCCTGGGAAGGCCAGGGGTCTTCCTGCAGCTGAGGACACATGTACATGCTGAGGGTAGAAGGTGGTCTTTTGGCATCAGGTGCTTTCTGACAGGATCCGGGCAGTATGGTTCCATGTCTACCAGCCTACTTTAGTGCCCTCGAGTGCCCATACTCATTTTGGGAACAAACTGCCCAGGATTCTGATGTCCTCACCTCCTCAGAGGAATGAAATAAGATACAGTCCCTGCCACCGAAGTTGGCATTCAGACCACACTGGGTATTCACTGTCTCCCTTCCTCGCTGTGCATTCTAGAAACTTCCTCACTTAGTCCCACCCTTCTTCTGGTCTTGTGGTCTTTCCTGGTGGTGGAAACACAACCTCATCCCCAAAGATGTTGAGTGACTGGGTCCATTCCTTCCAGGTTGTTGCACTTGTCCATACGCAGTTACAGTTATCAAAGAGACCTTGGGGTCCACACATTCCTCAGGCCCCCATGGTAGATCCTCTTCTGACGATCTAGGTCATACAGCCTTGCCTACTTGGTAGCTTCTTGTTTGCTGAACTTTTGACATGAGAAATTCACCCAGGCATCAACCACACTGATCACTCAATGGGACCCCTCCAGTGTCCATGATAGACAGTGTGCACTCTCTAGGGACACACATCTCTAATCCTGCAGAGCTCAGAGTTGGGCTGAAAACTACAGTCTTCCAGGGAGTCAGTCAATGAGGGTTGATAGCAGTGTGACCACCTGTGGTGGTTTGATTCAAGTGTCCCCCATAAACTTAAGTGTTCTGAATGCTTGATCCCCAGCTGATGGCAATTTTGGAATTGGAACCTGTTGGAGGTGTGTTGTTGGGGGCGGGTTTATGGGATTCTAGCCAGCTTCTCCTTGCCAGTGTTTGGCACACTCTCCTGTTGCTGTCGTCCACTTGATGTTGGTCAGGAGGTGATGTCCAGCCTCTGCTCATGCCATCGTTTTCTTTCCCATCATGGAGCTTCCCCCCAAGTCTGTAAGACAAAATAAATCCTTTTCTTTCACAAGCTGCTTTTGGTCAGGTTCTTTGTGCAGCAAGGAGAAAGCTGACTGTAATACTGCCTCTCCTTCCATATGCTGGTCCCTGCATTCATCCTCTTGGGAAACAGCTTCATGTGAAGGTCTTTGCTGTGTGTATGTGTTACACTGTGGAAGGTGGTACCTCTTGGTCTGCCACTTCAGGAAGCTGTTGTAGTCTATTCAGGATGGCAGTCATCTAAACCAGCAGAAAAATCCACCGTGTGCCCACCACACCCAGGACTCCTTGCCAGAAAACAACCTGAGGAACTATAATAGGTCTTGTGCTTAAACTTTCATGGTGGAAGATACAAGATACAATAACTCATGTTTTACTATAGAGGAAATATCCCAGCACACCCCTGACCACTGGTTTCTCAAAAATGTGCATCATGAGCTCTCTCTGCTCTCCAATTCTTTTTTTTTTAATTGTCCATAATGAGTTACATTGTTTAGTGGGCCAACCATGAGTTGTTATCCCCAATTCCCCGTTGGCCCCCTTCCCCATCCCCAGTCAGCTGGATATCCTCCTCCGTGGGCTGTCTGTATCAGTCTTTGTGGTAGGGGACCATGGATAGCCCAGTCTTCAGCCGGGTTTTCATGACCCAAGTGTGTTGTTACTGAGGGGTGCCAAGTCTCTGATATTCTCCCCCACCACGGCTCTCACAATCTTTCCGTCCCCTCTTCCGCTCAGTTCCCTGAGTCGTGGTGGGTGAGTATTAAGGCTGCTTTAATGTTGTGAGCTTAGGGGTTTTTGTGTCAAGATTCGTTGGTTTCTGTCTCACTGGCTTATCCTGTGTTGATTGAATGGCTATGGCTGTGGGTCCCTTGTTCATCCAATCATTCTCTGCGAGGTTCCATATGGATCCTCCACCGTATGACTGTGGTGGCTCATCTCTTGCCAGGATCTTAGCTTTCTGCCTGTGGTTGGTTGGTAGGGTTATGTGGGCCACAGCTCTCTCGCTGCATCCTTTACGGAAAGAGTCCTGGCGACACTGTTACTCGTCCACCATCTTGCTCCGCCCCCTCTGCTCTCCAATTCTTGCACCTGAATTCCGTGTTAACCTGATCATCTCCCACAAGTAGAGTAGTGATGTCAGATCAGGGAGATGATTTGCAATATAGTTGTTGAGATTGGTTAACTGTTAGATGTTTCTGTTTCCATCCTGCTCTTCTCCTCCTGGAATCTCCTCTCTTCAAAGACGCCAGCTCTTGGCTGTACCTTCTTCTGAAGTTGGGTATGCTTATACCCTGGGGTTTAAAAAGTTGACAGAGGAACAGCGCTAAATACATACAAAAGTTTTCTCATAGTCATGTTAGGTGTCTATCCCCAGCTCTCCTTCCTCCGGCACACACAGAAATGTGACATGACAGAGACTCAGGGTTTATACCAGCTGAGAGGTTGCTCCATGATCTAAGCTTCTGACCCTAGGGCCATTGGTCACCAGCTCTAAGCTTTGGAGGTCCCTGGATTTCAGCTGACTGTACCTCTCTCTAAGAAGCATCAAGACTGAGGCCCTCCTAGATCACAGTTCAAGTATTCAGTACCTCAAAGTTTCCTGCTCAAAAGGCCCCTATGTCTGCGTCGATAGTCTGTGTATAGGCTTCTTTTGGTCTGTGTGCTCCTTGGTTTATGGGGATATAAACAGAAGTGTCCACATATTTGTCCAAAATCCATCTCAGTGCAAAAAAAAAGTCTGAAGCTGGGCTGGCATCCAAAATAGTGGACATAGGCTAAGGATGTCCATTCATATGTTGACTTGGACCCTGCAAACATCCAGGGAAAGGCTTCTCATGTTCTGTGGAAGTGACACTTTGGGCTAAAGGACACTGTGGTGTATGTCCAGATGTTTCACACCATCTGTGACATATACCTACTAAATTCCAGTAACTCTGCACCCAATTATAATGGTTTAAATACCTTAAATATCTCCAGAGTGTTTCTCAGACTGGAGAGTTGGGGAAACATTTACCACCAGCTGAGAAGCAACCTGAAAATGACGAGTTGGGTATAACTGCTTTGTCATATTTCTAGTTCAATAGAATCCCAAATTTCTATTTGCATAAGATCATTAACCCTTTAAGAGAGCAAGTGAATTAGCAAGAAGAATCAAAGCGGTTTGAAGTGTACGTATGGGGTGACCAAATAATTTTCCTTTGGCATATGTGAAGAAACAGATATAGCAGTGGCAGTCATGGGCACTTCAGAATTGCTATGGGTGTGGTGGGCACCAGTATCTATGTCTGAGGAGTCTTTCCTGGTCGCCCTTGGTCCGGGACATCATCTATTTGTTTGGCTTCTCATGAGCCATGAGACTGGGTTGTGCTTCATGGCTTCTTCCCAAGTTGCACTCTGCCCCTTTGAGCTGGCTGGGGCTTGGCTATCACAAAGTCCTGTAGCATCTCCATCCTGACTCACATCTCTCCTCAGTCATGGCTACGGTGACCTAGCTCTTCCTCCTCAGAGAATCACGTGGAATCACACGGCACACAAATGGCTCCAGTGCAGATGCTGAGCCAGGACTTCCTGGCTGGAGCTAGCTGGTTCTCAGCCTCTGCTGTCTCAGGTAGTTTCAGACTCCATGTTCAAGAGCTGTGAAGAAAGCTCTTGCCCAGTGCCTTATGCTCATGTCCTTCAGGCTTGCTTTTCTGAACTTCCAGTGAAATTGCCTTGGGGAAATGATAGCTGACTTCTTCACCCATGACAGTCCCAGTGCCCACCCACCCCATCTACCCCGGAGCCCTTACTGCTGCTTTAAAGGTAGAAGTTCAAACATTCCCATGAATTTCAGGGAAGTAGAGGCTGTGCATGTGCTGGTCCCAGAAATACCTCTCATGCCTGACACGCAGCAGAAGACCCTGAGGAATAAATCAACCAACACTAGTGAGTCCTTAGAGGTCATATCCAGGAATAATAACTCTGCAATAAACACTGGATAAGTCATCCTGAGTTTCAGTTTCATCTGCATTTAGTTAGGCCTTCATAATAGACTGAAAATCTCAGACCAATTTGAACTGAATGTTTTAAGGTAATGACCATGGAGATGGGGGATGTATTATTCCACTCTTAACACGTGTTGTCCTGATTCTTGGTGCTTTAGATACTTTGCCTTATGTAACCCTGAAGCAATACTGAATCGTCACAAGCATCTTTGGAGGCACAGGAGACTCAGTGGGAGTAGAAACATGGTCATTGTCACAGCATAGAGGCAGAATGAAGATTTGAACTAGGGGCCCTCTGAGAAGCTTGTATTCTTTCTCATCTATGCTGCTGCTTCTGTGACTCAGTGGTGACAGACATGGGTTCAATGATAGTTGCTATAGTTTGAACCTGAAATGTCTCCTTTAGGCTCATGTGTTGAATGCTTGGCCTGTGGCTGGAGACACTATTCCAGGAGGTTGTGAGAACTTTTGGAGGTGGAATCTAGGTTTAAAAAAAAAACAACATTGGTCACTCAGGGAGTGCCTTGGAAGGGTATACTTATTCCTCCATCCTTTGTTCCCTTCTGCTTCCTGTCCTGCCATCCAGTAAAGAATCTCCTATATGTTCCCAAAGCCATGACACTCTGCCCAAGTACATGGAGACATGGTCATGGACTGAACCCTCAGTAACCATGAGGCAAAATTAATTCCTCCTCCCTAAGATTGTTCCTGTGAGGTATTTGTTCACTATGATAAAAAGTCAGTAATACAGGACCCTTCTCCTTCTGATGGTTGGTAGGTAGAAGGCACCTGCTGCATACAATCTAAGATGTCCAAATAAATAAGTGATCCCCTCTATGTAGATAAAAGAGAAGATGGATGTCATGTGACAGATGAGGCGTTGAAGCCATACAAATGATGCCGCAGTTACCATCTTATAACTAGAACAAAATACTTGACTAGAAACAGCTTATGGGAGGTGAGGGTTTATTTTGGCTTAGTCTCGAGAGAAAGCTTCATTATGACAGGGAAAGCATGGCAGAACACACAGCCGGGTCACCACATCTTGTTACATCGGCTGGAAGAAAGCAGCAATAGTGAAGTGGCTATGAACACCCATGACAGGTTAGGGTGACTGGGACCCCAAAGGTAACCAGGAGTATCCTTGGACTTGTGCTTGCTGGCAGGCTCCACTTATCTTTTGCTTCACCTGACCCCCTCCCCTTGAGTGGGAAGTGTCTCTTACTAGAGCTCAAACCTAATCCTGAAACTGATTGGTCAAGGATAGACCAACCAGCTGTCTCTCTGGCTCACCTGGCCCAGAGATAAAGTCACCTAGAAAAGGAAGGCTTGTCTCATTTTCCTCATGGCTGCCCAGCAGAGAGACATCTGCATCTCCAGATGTGGTGAGGAGGCTGGGCTACTTTCCCACGTGAACCTTTTTTCCTCATGATGAGAGTCCTCTTATATTATCCCTTCTTTTGCTTGCTTGTCTGGCCAGCAGAGATTTCATACCTAAGTTGCTAAAACCTCCCCCATGGGCTCTCCTCATTAGTGGCTAGAGATATCTGTAGCTTCTTCTTTCCTTTTAAATAAAGCCCCCACTATACTTTATCCTCTGGTGGTCTATAATTTTAATTCTTTAATGTGGTACCCTGCTAATGGTGCATGGAGGAAGTAGGGTTCTGCTGAGTCTGGCAGGCTTCTGGGACTGTCTCCTTCTGATAAGGAAGTTGAGGCAAAGTCCGAGGGCCCCTGTAAATCTTAGCAATCCTGAAAACTCCAGTCCCCAGGCAGGCCACAGCTATCCAATAAGATAAGCAAGCAAGCAGTTCAAAGCCTAACTCAATCCAACTGCAAATAACAAACCTAAACAATAAGGTTACATTTCCTCTGCTGACATCACCATTTTCTCACAGATCTTGCTTCCTATGCTTCTACCTCTGACTTTTCTCTATATAAGCAACTGCTATCTATACAATAAAATGAGAACTGCCCACTGCCGCGTTCTCCCGAGAGTCTCATCTCTCGTTCGGCTCACAGCTGTTCCAAGCTGCTGCTCACCCAGCTCCCGTGGGTGAACAGGGAGTTGATGCATGCTGCAACCCCCTAAGTAACCCACAGACCCAGACTTGAATTTTATAGAACAAGAATCCTGGTACTCTTAAGTTTTAAGGTGCATTAGAAATAGCTGGTAACCCCAACTTTCCTGTAACACACCCAAATAGGGCTGATCTAATAATGATAAGCCTCAAGGTCTGCCCCAAGTAGCACACTTCCTCCAGCGATGCTCCACTTCCTAAAGTGACATCATAGCTCTCCCAAAATGCCATCAACCAGGGTCCATTCATTCAAAACATTTGATCCTATGAGGGGCATTTCATTAAAATCACCAGAGATGGACAGAGCCATTGGCAGGCAGTAGGAGGAGGATGGTAACCTCAGATGGTAACACATGGACCTTCTGTGTGCCAGGCAAGAGAGGTATTTCTGGGACCAAGGTATGGAGGATAGATAATGGAGCATGTATCTCAACTCTCCTCATCCTGATTAAATGTAGAAAGATGGAATTAGTTATCACCATGTGTCCTGGTCAGCCACATGCCACTGGGATGAACCTCCAAACCCAGGCACAGTTATGGGAGGAAGGGATTTACTAAAGTTACAGATCCAAGGGAAGTTCCATAATGGTGAAAGAGGCTGGCCCCCTTTCACAAGTCCAAGCAGAGAGAGAAACCCATCATGAATACCATATACACAACAACAGAACAGGTGTGTGTGTGGCGGGAGATTTCCTTTCCCTTTATATAGCCTGGGGGTGGGGTCAGACTAGTTGACTCCCTCAGTCTCTGGAATTTCCTTCCTGCACTGCCCTCCCCGGAAGGGATGTTTGTTTCTAGCTGCCCCCAGCCTCCTTACATCCTGCTCCCTACTGAGAAGGCTGCCTTCCTGTAAACAACCTCAGAGACCCACTCAAGATTACTTAACAGGTTAAGTTGACAATAAAATTTAACAATCCCACCATGTAAAGTGGCTTATCTGCTCCTTGGTTTGAAGCTATTCAATAATACAACTCAAGGAAAAGAATCCTAACAAAAAGTTAACAGTTCCACCCTGGGTGAGCATGCCATTACCATGGCTGCCTCACTTCCAACTCTGTCCAATCTCACATTATTAAAGGAGACATCATGTGTAATTACCCTCCCTTCAAAAGCGTATCAGCTTCCTCATCCTTGAAGAGAGGTGGTTTAATTAATATGAGCACACTGAGAATCAAGTCGTTAGGAAGGCAGAGCCACAGGAGAAATGCTGCACAGGGAAAAACCTCCTCTGCTTAGAGGAAGGGAGCTCTCATATTCACCATCAAGAGATCAAATTTATAGGGACTGTTTCTTTCCTTATCATGTATCTTTATTGATAATTCTCATGCATTTGCATAATGTATTTCCATCATAATCCCCTCCCGTTATTTCCTTTGGTCCTACCTCCTCCATAGAATCCATTCTTCCACATCACCCCTTCTTCTTATTCAACTTGTTCTCTGGTTTGGTTTCATTTTTTCCTTCCTCCATCACCCACTGTGACTTGTTGATGAACCCAACATGGTGCAGGTAATGATAGGCACCATGACGTCATGAACGCAGTAGCTACTTTGTGTTCAGAAGACTGTTTCAAAGCGCTCCTCCACATTCTCTGGTTATTGCATTCATTCTTCCACCTCTTCTGAAATCTTCCCTGAGCCTTGGTAGGTGTGATGAACATACGCAGAGATCAAATAAAATCTTGATTGCCCACCAGGTGCCTAGATCTTGGGCCCTTTAAATTGCTAATCTCATTGTATCCTCATCACAGTCCTTGCACGGGAAGCATTATTGTTCCCATTATACATGAGAAACCTGTGAATTAATAATTTGCTTAAAGTCACAGAACCGGCATAGAAAAAAATCTAAACACTTATGTTTATACGAATACATTAAGGCTACTCACACTTTTAGTTAAAGAAGCTTCTCTTTTCAAATGGTGGTGACCACTGTGGTGACTCAGAACTCACCCAAGTGCTGAGAAGTGACAATGGTTTGTTCAACACTGAGACATCTGTGTCACACCCTCTGATGCTCAGAGACAATTGTGGAAGAGGTGGTGTTTATGATATTTATGATCACATAGTGGCGATGCTGCCTACACAAGACCTGCATAATAGGAGGGCAAAACGATAGCATCAAAATAAAAGAGAAGTTAGTTGGAAAGAAGGCATTCAGTGGAGGGGGGTTTGGAGAGGGGAAACATGGAGGGCTTTATGATCATGGTATATCATGGTATATGTCTATATGTCATGATGGCTGTCATTAATAAAGTTTTTTTTTTAATCTAGGACTCTAGCCTGCCACCATTTGGCTCCAGAGTCCCAACAATCTACTGCTGTCAGCAACCAGCCTGTGGTGGTTTGAACCAGATGTCCCTAATGAACTCATGTATTTTGAATGCTTGGTTCCCCAGCTGATGGCAATTTGGGAGGTGGAGCCTTGTTAGAGGAGGTGTTGTTGTGGGAAGGGCTTGGACAGCTTCCCCTGGCCACAACCTGGGTCCCTGGAAGAGGTGATGACCAGCCTCTGCTCATGCCATGCTTTCCCCTGCCATCATGGAGCTTCCCCTCAAGGCTGTAAACTAAAATGAAAAATTTCCTCCCGTCAGCTGCATTTGGTCTGGTGCTTTGTCCCAGTAATGAGAAAGAAACTACAACAGTCTCAAGGTCAATATTTCCAGACTTTAACTAGATGTGATTTGCATAAATTGATTAACTTTGGAGGCCAGCTTTCCCAAAATGTACCTTGGAATAATAGTCTCTTTCTTATCACCCTCACATAGAGGTTTGAAAGTAAAAAAATGGAAAAGAGTAGATATAGACAAATGTTTGAAAAAATAATAAACTTATGTAACAAATACAACAATGCACTTTCATTTACTACTCAAAAGAAATCACATTTCTATTCCATCTTAGTTTATAAATATTGCAAAGACTTTTTTTGTTGTTGTTATCTCACTGAGCTGGAAATTTTTCACCCAAATCTCTTTTCCTCCCTGGAAAACTGCTATTCTCTAAGCCTCCACTCTGACGCATCATCGCCTTTAGGAAGCCTTCCTGGGTTGTGGCTTCCATGTGTTTTTCTACCACTGATCATAATCATAATCCTGGCTGCACTGTGTTGCTTATTTTTCTACACATATTCATAGATTAGGACTGACTATTTCTAGGATGCCCCTTAACTGAGCTAAGGTTCATGAAACCCGCAGGTCCGTTTCTGAGACACACTTGCACACTCAAATCCAGAGAGCACCACCAGAGGCAGCCACAATGTTGCATCAAGGCCGGTTTAAAGCAGTGGCTCAGCTCTGCTACCTTAGGCCAGGTGTTCCCACTTAGATCACCACAGGTAGGTGGACAGCCATCTTGGGGGCATTCCTGGAAAGCAGGACTTTCAGTTTTAAACCCTGAACAATCCCAAGCCAACAGTCCCCCTATTTTTAGTGCCCAAAATTGCCAGTCCAAGTTGTTCACCCTAGCCCCAGGCCTAAAGCCAACCATGTTAGGGGCCAGCTGTACCTGTAGGGAGCTTGTCTGTCAATCCAGACAGCACACACTTGTATCACTATAGGACAATACTGTTTCCAGAAATGAGGGCTTCTACTGTCCGAGGTCCCCATTAACAGAACAGAGCCCAGAGACCCATTGTTTTCAGTCAAGCATTTTGGGGTGCAGCTAAACACAGATTTCTGGGTACCCTCCCTATGGGATGATGGGCTCTGCTGGTTCAGAGCTGGGGAGAGAGACTTCTGGAAAGCCATTTGGCTCCAGAATTCAAGGACAAGGCATGGTGGCTCTGGGCATGCTGAGCTCAGAGCAGAGACGAGGCAGAGAAAGCCTGCGTGGAGAATAAAAAACGGTGGGTGAAAGAGAACCTCTGAAGTCTGAGACCTGGGGAGGGGCTGGGGAGAGAGAAGTTCTGAGAACAGAGGCAGGCAAGGGGAACAGTGTGTGGAGAAGGGAATTCCCAGGCTACACCAGGCTTCAGGATGGAAAGGGGTACTGTTCAGGGAGTAATCAGCAAGTCGGGGTCTCAGGCACAGAATCAGAGCTGAAGGGTGAAATCAAAACTCCAATGGAGCAGGGACAGAGCCCAGTTTACCTTAACCAAACAGAAAATCTCCCTAGACCAGCATGACTGAGTTCAGCACTTTGGGCATCCTGAGCCTAACTCTTCCTTGTCGAGCTGTCCTGTGAAGTATAGGACAGTTAGCAGTGTCCCAGGTCGTGACCCATTAGATGTCAGTAACATCAGGTGTGACAAGCATTTCTCTAGGTATTATCAGATATATCTCCTTGGGACCCAAATCATCCTTAAACTGACAGATCCCACTAAGATTAACTTTTCAAGCTCTTTGTAAGCTCAGGCCTACCATAGGATTTGCTGGCTCTGAAGAGCAGGGAGGGACCTGGGCAGCCTCTTGGGAAATGTCCTCCTTAAAAGTTAATGATGGCTGTTGTGTGGAGGCAAATTAGGGAGTGGTGTGGTGGGCAAAGCCACAGTCCTCCTGTGCTGGGGAGCAGCTCAAGCAGGTCTGCTCCAGGCTACTTCTCTGAGCAGGACTTGGCTTAGTCCAAGGGTATTTATTTCCATCTCCAGGTCCCTGATGATGCTGTGCTAGATGGCGGCGGGTGGGGCTTTTCTTCTGGAGGTAGTGAGTGTCTCGGGATAAGACAGGAGACCACACAGGCAGAATAAAGCAGCTGGCTGTCTCAGTTATCTGCCACTATGGGGCTAATGCACACAGGCATCTGGCTCATTATGGATCCAGATCAGAACTGCTTTGACTGCTTTGGACCCTTGTACTCATTGTATTTCCCTCCAGCTGTCTTGGTGGGCAAACACTAGATGTCAGCGTCTTAAACAGGATCATGCAGAGCGGAGACAAAGGCCATGAACAGGGAGAGCAATGGGGCATCTTGCTCTTCAACAAAAATGTATGCAAGGGGGCTGGAAAGATGGCTGGCACAGGGTTCACTTCCCCAGTACCCAAGTCAAGCCAGACGTGCAAAGTGATGCATGTGTCTGGACTTCTTTCACAGGGGCAGGAGGCTCTGTTATGTCCAGACTCTCTCTTTCTTCTCTTAAATAACTCCTGATCCTCCTGCCTCTGCCCCGTCAACTATTTTCTACTGGAAGAGGGCAGAAAGAATGTAAGAGCCACAGTGTGGGAAGGAGTATTATGAGAGATTGACCCTCACAGAGACTGGTTGGTGTATTCATGACTCCACAGGCAAGGTGAGAGCCTAGCCCAAAGGGAATATGACCATTGTGCCATGTGTTCATACAAAAGATTCTCAACTTAAAAAACATGTGCAAGTCAGCAAAAACATATCCAAAATTTAATTTTCCTTCAGTTTCTATTTGAAATAGTCTGATTTCTCATAGCTGAAACAACTTTCAACTCTAGATTGTAAGAAACTTGTATAGATCTATGCATTCTCACTTGGATTTTCCTTATATTTTAAATATCACCTTTTGCTTTTTACTGAGATACAATTGGTGCAACTTGCATCGAAGGGTTGGCGTTATGGACCTCATACCATCGCATGTTTTCTTTACTTGATCATTATTTTAAAAGAACTGTCTAAATTTATCAGTATCAGTAACATTTTCTTTGTTTATATAAGAAAAAACCTTTATTATGCATCCTTTGCAATAGAAAGGTTAAATCTCTTTAATAATTACTTCTATATTTTTTTGTATATATTCAAAGTATATAAAGTGAGTTTTGTCATTTGTAGATTTGTTTATATGTCTGTTTCTGAGACAGTTTTGCTATATCATTAGCTCAGACTGGCCTTAAACTCCCCAATCATTCTGTTTTAGCATCCTGAGCAGCTAGGATTAGTATATCCACCCACACCTGCCTACAACATAGTTATTCTTTTGTTTTGAGACAGGACCTCACTACATAGCCCAGGTTGGACTCACACTCTCCTGTCTCTGCCTCTTTACTGCTGGCATTTCAGGCTTGTGCCACACCATGCCTGGTTCAATATGACATCTTGATATACACATATGCAGTAAAGGTATTAGAATTATCTACCCATTTACATAATTATCTATGTATGGGATAGGGGGTTGAGGTGTTAAGAGTACCAGAAATCTACCCTCTGGGAAAATACACAGTGTATAACCATATCATTATCCTGTGTGTTAGCTTTTTGTATGTATTCCTCATGTACAGCTGCAACTTTGAACACTTGGGTGAACATCTTCCTCCTCCTCGATCAGTTTTTTGCTCTCTGTTCCTAGGTACTTGTTATACATTTTAAGATTCTACATGTAAGTGAGATCATACAGTATTTCTTTTCTGCGTCTGGTTGATTTCATCTAAAATAATGTTCTCCAGGTTTGTGCATGCTTTTGCAAGTAACAGAATCTCCTTTTATTTTATTTTTAATGTTTTTTTTTTGAGCTAGGTTCTCACTCTAACCCAGGTGAACTGGAACTCTGTAGCCCTAGGCTGGTCTCAAACTCATAGCAATCCTCCTACCTCAGCTTCCCGTGTGCTGAGACTAAAGGCGTGAAGTATGTGCTATCCAGCCCAGCTTCGGATCTCCTGTTTAAAGACTGGATAATGTATCATTGTATGTACTGTGTGTACATACACATTATAGAAGTTTGAATTTTATTCAAATTGTATTATGTAGTTAATATAATGAGTCATATAATAACAGAATAATCCATTATAATTGTTATGATGTCTATTTGGCTTCTTGGTCCACTTCAATCCACTTGTCTTTATTTAGTTGTGTGATTTCCTTATATCTTATATATGTTTGCAAATGTATCCAGAATTCCTTTATCCATTCATTAATTCATTTATACAAGAGACATTTGGGTAGTTTCCATGTCTTGGTTGTTATGAATAATGCTGTAATGAGGATGGGAGTGGAGACGCCCGTTTACCTTTCCTTTCCTACATTCCAGGAAGCTGGATTTCTGAATCAGCATTCCATTTTCACAGTGCTTTCTATGGTGGAAGTATGACTTTCCCCTTCTACCAGGTGCAGGGGTTCCATTAACCTCTTTTCTTTTTTAACTTTTTGAAATATTTATTTATGAGAGAGAGAGGATGGGTACACCAGGACCTTCCACCACTGCACATGTGCCACCTGGTGCCTCTGGCTTTATGTGGGTACTGGGGAATCCAACTTGGGTTGTTAGGCTTTGCAGACAAGCACCTCAACTGCTGAGTCATCTCCCCAGCCTCGTTTTTAACTTTTTTTATTGTCCATAATGAGTTACAATATTTAGTGGGCAAACAATGAGTTGTTATCCCCAATTCCCCGCTGCCCTCCCCTCCCCAATCCGCTTGCACATATCCTTGCCAGCATGGGTCACCTTTTGTCCTTTTGGTGAGAGCCACCACCTTAACTGGTGTGAGGAGGTACCTGCTGTGGCTCCACTCACATTCCTGGTGTGTGTGGTGCTGAGCTCCTTTCACATACCTGTGAGCTATCCTCAGATCTTCTCTGCAGAAATGTCAACTTAGATTCTTTATCCATTTTAATATGTTTATGCCCTAGGGGAAAGAGAGAGAGAGATAGATAATACAAACTCCAGACACACACCTCTTTTGTGCATCTGGCTCTAAATGGGTACTGAAGAATCAAACTCGGATCGTTAGATTTTGCAGGCAAGTGCCTTAACCACTGGGCAATCTCTCCAGCCCCATCTTTATCCATTTTTACTCATTCTGTTTTTGGTATTGAGATGTGTTATTTCCTTATATATTTTGCACATTAAAAACCCATATCAGATACATGACTCACAATCCTCACAATATTTTTTATTTATGCTGTTAGTAGGAAATTGTAGTATGATGTAGCCTCAAATGTTATTTATATTTTTGATGTGATCACCAAACAAATGTAATGATTGCCTGGAGAAAATCGAATTAAGCCCAATACAGCTCAGAAAAGCCCAGAACAGAGTTCAACCGAAGTCTGTCTGCCCATCACTGGCAGATATGGTTAAAGATTTTCAAACAAGTGGAATATCTGCTAATTAGCTTCTAATTTCAAACCCTGCCTGCTTGTCATATGTGTAGTCTGGATCTTTGTTGAGAATTCTGAGATTTAGAGAAAATCAGCTCAAACTTCTCCTCTTGTATCCGTGGGAGTGCCAGTGCCCTTCTCCAGGCTTTGGGACATTCCCACAAAGTAGTGGGTTTCATTGAGATATTTTCACACCTGTACATAAGGTGCTTTGGTCATATTCACCCCAAGATCATATGTGAACACTGTGTTCTTAAATACTGGAAGGTTGAAGGGCACAAAAGACCTCATTGTTCCTCCTCTCAATATTAATTATTAATAGTAATTATTAACGAATAAAATAAATATTAATTATTTAATTCTGTGTTCATCCCATTCACAAGGGCAGAGCCCTCATGACTCACTCGCTTCTTAAAAGACTCCACCTCTTATCACTCACTACTCCTGGGGGTGTTAAATTTCAACATATGAACTGGGTACACACCTTTAACCCCAGCACTCAGGAGGCAAAGGTAGGAGGATCACCATGAGTTCCAGCCACTCTGAGACTACATAGTGAATTCCAGGTCAGCCTAGGTTAGAGCAAGACCCTGCCTCAAAAAAAAAAAAAAAAAAAAGAATAAAATTTAAAAAGAATTCAGCATACGATTTTTAGGTGGGACACAAATTTGAGAGCCAAATACGCACCATTCTCTGGGTTAAGAATTTGTGCTGATGGAATGGCTTTTCTCCATGATGTCAGAGTCCTCAGCTAGGACACATGAAGCTTCTGTCATGTGTCTGGGGAAGGAGTTCTGGCTATCAGCTCCTCCAAGCGTCCCCTACCCATGATTAACAGGGACTTCTTCACAGCAAGGTGGCCTCAGGAAAACTGAACATTTTACCTAGTGGCTGCCTTCCTAGGAGAAAAATGGAGCCACAGGACGTATTCATCTGTTGTAAGGTGTAGATATGCTTATACCTGTCGTGTATTCCTAATGGTTTGACTCCTCGCGTGAAAACACTCCTGATGTGTCTCTAGTAATATTATTTTTCTTAAAAAATCTCTTGTGTCTCATAACAGCACTACTCCAGCCTTCTTTTAGTAACTGTGTTTATGAATGAATATATAGTATATATATATCTCTATCTATCTATCTATCATCTATATATCAATACCCATATCCATCTTTATACATTTTTATTTGTGTCATTGAATTTAAAATAGGTTATCTATTCAGAGAGATAACCAGATTGCATTTTAATCCATTCTGTCAATATCTTCTCCTAGACTGAATCATTTAATTTAGTTATACCTATTCTAATTACTAAAAAGGCAGGGTTTACATTTGTCAGTTTATTATTTTTCTATGTCTCCCATTTTTCTTTGTTGTTCTCTTATTATTCCATTTCCCCAGTTTCTTTTGTGTTAAAATGATAGTTCTCATGTACCACTGTGACTTTTTAGGCTTTTATTGTTTGGTAAAAGGGCAGATGACCTCATCCCTAGCCATCATAAAGCACGGGGACCAGAGGTCTCAGTGATGGGCCCACAGCCCATCTCGGGTGCTCTTTTTTTATGGAATTGTGGCAGATTTGAGTACTACAGTTAGGAGGAATATGAGGATTCAAACTCCCTCCACTTCCCAAGCTCAGGAAGAAATATATCTTAAGATTCCCCAAGTACAAAGGGACTTGATTAAGTCAAGACCCAGGAGATAAGTCCTTTTAGGAATGTAACCACAGCCTTTCTAGAAAATTCTGGTCAAGATTTAGGAAACTGGAACCTAAAATGAACTTCCTGTTCCCATACTTGGGAAAAATTACTACTAAGTCTTCCTGTTCAGTTTGGTTGCAGAATTGGTGTGAAGGGGAGGGGAGGGGAGGGGAGGGGAGGAGAGGAGAGGAGGAGAGGAGAGGAAGGGAGAGGGGCCTCTCTCTGGTTGCTCTGGGCCAGTCTCCAGTCAGTGAAAGGAGGAACGTAAGGATGGCTGAAGTCTGGACCTGGATGGGCCATGACTGTTGGTGAAATGCAAAGTGCTCTGGGGAAGCGGAACTCTTGAGAGAGAATAATGGAGCTTTGGGTTATCTACCTGTGGAAGTTCATGGACAGAGTCTACTGATTTCTGAGTAGTCACTGTGTTCCTTAGATATGTGGTAAGGGAGGCAGTGTCTGCCTCGAGCCTAGGAGGCAGGATAGTGGGGAGGTGGGCTCCAGAACAGATGCTGGGGGGCGGATACAGTTTGAGTGTTTCCTCCAAGGTTTCACATTTATGTTGAAAGTTCTTTTATGAAAATACAGCTTTGTTGGTATTTAGATGTAGGGCCTTAGCGAGGTACTTAGGATTAGATAAGGCCATTAGTGTGGAACCCCAAAATTGAAATTTGATGGCTTTGTTAGAATGAGGGCATAGCATACCATCACCACGGCACACACACACGTACCCTATCTTTTATCTTGTGATGCTTTGCACTGTCTTGGGACTCTTAGTGAATGGGAGTTGGTCTCTCCACCTCAGGTTCTGACTATGCTAAGCCTTCGGAACAAAAGCCATCGCTTGTTCTATACCAATGCTGTGTCCCCACAACACATAGTTCTCAGCAAAAACATGTGAAAAGAAATGATACGCCACGTCCTATTTGTGTATGAGAAAAGTGAGGCTGGAAGGCTAAAGCACACGTCCAAGGTGCCTTGTTGCTGGTAAATGGAAAATGGTAGAAAGTCCACTGGAATGAGAGTCTTGGTGATGCATAACGTCTTGTAAGTACAGAGGAAGCAGGTCAAGGTCAACACGTGCTCTGCCTCCCCTGCTGCCCGAGCTGCAACACAGCCATGGCCTTGGAGCTTAGCTTCTTCTGCCAAGAGTCCCAGGAAGAGGGCTGTATTAGTCAGGGTTCTCTAGAGGATCAGAACCCATAGAATGGATCATAGTAAAAAGGGGGACTTATTGGGGTCCCTTACAACAGTCCAACAATAGCAGTCTGCAGGCCCACAGGTGAAGGAACCAGTAGCTGTTCAGTCCACATGGCTGGAGGCCTCAGCAGTCCCAATCCAGCCCAGATGGCCTGATGGCTCCCTTGGGAGCAGCTGTTCTTCAAGTTCACGATGTGAGGCTGAGGAAACTGGGTTTTGATGTCCAGGAAGGGTAGGAGAGCAGGATGCGAGTGCAAGATACGAACAAGCACAAGCAGCTGGGGGAGGAAGGAAGAGCCTTCCCTTCCCCTCAAGCTTCCTTATATCCAGTCCCCTTCCAGGAGGCCTGTCCACTCTGGGGGAAGGGCTCTCTCTGGAGGAGGGACCTCTTCCTTTTGTCAGTCCTTCCTGTAGGCAAGCTCAGAGACCCACCCAAGATTAATATGAATTACTAAACAGGTCAAGTTGACACTAAACTTAACCATCACAAGGGCTTTGGAGACAAAAGGGAACTACCTTCCCCAGCCCATGTACTATGACACAGTGGCTCCCTGGGTGCAAAGTCTGTGGCAGGGACTAGTGAAGTTAGTGGATGCATTTGCCACTTGGTTAGAATTTAATTGTACTCCAAAGGGAAAGTCATCCATTCCAGATGCTACGAGTTGAATTGTGTTTCTCCAAAAGTATTGATGCCCTGGATTACAGAACCTGTGAGTATGATCTTATTTGGAACTAACGTCCACTATGGTTTGATATCCCCTCCCAAACTCATGTTGAAACTTAGTTACCATTATTGTGACACTAAGAAGTGGGGCCTTTAAGAGATCTTGATGGCATCGCCCTCTGGAATGGGTTAAGGTAGTTACCACAGGTACAGGTGTGCGCCTGATAACAGGATGAGTTCAGCCCAGTTATTTCCTCTTTCTCTCACATCCACACTCCCTTGTCAAGTAGTAGTGTCCTCACTGTTATGATGCATGTACCAAGAACCTGCCCTTGGACTTCCAGTCTTCCAGAGCTGTAAGAAATAAATCCATGTTCATTATAAATTGCCTAGTCTCGGGAATTCTGTCATAGATAAAAATAGAGGAGAGAGAGAATGTCCTGTGAAGACAAAGGCTGGGATCAAGTCGATGTGGCTATGGGCCAAGGAGAAGCCAAGTTTGTGGGCAGGCCACAGGAAACTAGAAGAGAGGCATGGAGGGCCTCCTTCCTCACTGTCCCAGGAGAAGCCAACCTGACAACACCTTGACTTTGGATGTCTTGATGATGAAGCAATGTGCTCCTGCGTCTTAAGTCATCAAAGCTGTGGTACTTTGTTAAAGCAACCTCAGAAAACTAACACAGACCTGTAGCTGATACTGAGAAATTCCAGAAAGCCCTGGTTTGACTTGAAGGGACCCAGCATTGATATCTACACCAGAGGACCAGGCAGTGCATAAGTATACCCCAGGACTGGATCCCTGTACTGCTAAGTATTTTAATAATAGCTCGTCTTCCAAGGAGCATCTCACCTACAAAGAACCAGATCTCACTCCCACTGTAGTCTCCAGCCTGCCGCACTAAACGATGGTGTTTGTGTTCTGTGTGGTGCCAGAGACAATTAGCATCAGAAGATGAGATTCATGATGGCCCATTCATTTTCTCTTCTCATCACTGGTGTTTAGTGGAGGACTGGAATTTTTAATCCCCACGTGCTCTAAGTGAATGCCTGCTGAACTGTTTTGACAGTTTGGAAATTTTGTTGCAGATTCTTGATGATTTCACATGTCAAGATCAATTTGTAACCTTGCTTGTGCAGCTGATTAGACACCATACCATTTTCTTGAGATTCAGGGAATCTGATGTCTTCCATCTGTACCACAGAAGAGATAGAAGGAAGATAGAACTATTTTGTCATAGGATGCGTGGTCCTCCCTTTGTGCTCTTGCTTGGAGAGTCATCCAAGTTAGGGGTGGACTTAACCTTCCTTACTCCAGAGGACAAATGCCCACCTGCCATGGTCCTCACTATCCATATGCACATAGGTGTTACTGGGCTGACCACTGTGCCTCATGATTGCTCATCGTCCAGGAGAACCTTAGAGATGTGCTGTCCTGTCCACTCCATGGCTGATTTCTTCTCAGGTTTCAAATACATCTGGGCTTCTGGAAGGCAAGCCATCTGTGTCCCTCTTTGAGATAACTGAGTTGATCAGTGAGCTAATTAGTATCGCCACTTAGTTAAAGGTCCTGAGGTGCCTTTCAGTTTCCCGAGGGTGGTCATCTCTGAGCGGGGCTGACAAGGACACATCATTCTCAGGTGTGAATGGAGCTAGGAGCCAAGGTCTTCCCTGTGAAGCATTTGTTCCTGCCAGAGCCTGTCAGCACCATCAGTCTGCGTGTGCATAGAGTGCTCACTCCAATCAGGTCTGCGGAGCAAATGATGAAGAAGGCATTCTTAATGAATTCATAGATCAGTGGGCGGCATGTGTAAAATGACTGCCCACTGCAATAAGGGCTGAGAAATAGGTTTCCTCAAAATGCAAATGAAAGTTGCGAAACGGGTGACTCACAGGATTAAAATTAAAAGAAGAAATTTGACATATAATCATGGTTGTGACTTAAGATACTCTAGGTGTCTAGAAATAGAAACCTTGAGCCAGCTTAAGTCAAAGGGTGACTGTGATACTAAGAATGGAAGATTCATGCAAGTTGAGGGCATCGTCAACCACAGCTTATGATGCAAGCTGAGCATCATGGGAAGATGGGAGGTGGACGGCATAAGAACGGAGGCAATGCTTTCCTACAAATTCTTCTCCATTTCTTCCTTTTCTTGTTCTGCTGACAACTTCCTGTGTTGACCATTTCAGAGGAAGAATACTTGAACACTAAGAATAATTCCAGAATATATCAAACCAGAGACAGTACAGTCAGGCTGATATTTCAATTTCTTTTTTAAAAAATATTTTATTTATTCATTTTCAAGCAGAGAGATACAGAGAGAGAGAGAGAGGGAGAGAGAGAGAAAGAGAGAGAGAGCACACCAGGGCCACCACCTTGTGAGTCTGGCTTATGTGGGTCCTGGGGAAATGAACCGGGGGCCTTAGGCACTGGAGGCAAGTGCTTTACCTGCTGAGCCATCTCTCCAGCCCTGATATTTCAATTTCTTAATGCAAAATTGAAATATGTCAGAAAGAACTTGGACCTAACATGAATCAGACACAGCTTGAGCTGAGGCCTCCTCCTGTAAGCATGACTCCTGTTGGGTAAAGATTAAAGATCGAGGAGGGAAAATTCCTGATCCCCAATAGGAAGACTTTTCCAGAAAGACCATTATACAACAGATGTTCACTATATTCTAGCCCTTGACCAGCCAAAACAGATGCATGCACATGCGTGTTCATATGTGGGCACACGTGATCCTTTCCTTCCACACACTCAAAAAGGTCTCTGCCCAACAATATTCACCTAATTCCTTTTCTCCATTGGAAAAAAGTCTAGTCATATCTAAGGTTGCATTCCAACATGTGTCATGGAGGTTCTCTCTTTCAAGGTCACAGTGTCTGAGATTTTCTCTCTTCCAATGTCAAGGTGTCTGTGAGGTTCTTTCTTCCATGTTCACAGTGTCTGGGAGGTTCTGTCTTCCAAGTTCACAGTGTCTGAGAGCTTCTCTCTTCCAATGTCACAGTGTCTGTTGATTGGCCATTCTTCCATTTTCTGTCTACTAAAGGTTCCTGGGGGGTTGGGTAGATGGCTCAGTGGTTAGTTAAAGGTGCTTATTTGTAAAGTCTAATGGCTTGAGTTCAATTCTCCAGTACCCAAGTAAAGCCAGATGCTCAAAGTGGCACAGGTGTCTGGAGTTCATTTGCAATGGCAGAATGTCTTGGCACTCCCATTTGCGTTCTCTCTCTCTCTCTCTCTCTCTCTCTCTCTCTCTCTCTCTCTCTCTCTCTCTCTCACACACACACACACAAATAAACATTTTAAATATTCTTGGGAATAATGAAGAGATCAGATTAATTTAACTTCTCCTGCTTGCCATAGCCTCCTGTTTTCTGATCAGGACAGTATATTTAGCTTTATCTTGAACATTAGCTTTCCCGAATGGTGGCTCGTGTGGACAGGGCTGGTGACTTGTACAGAGGGCCATTGAAAAGAGGTGCAATGGGAAGATAGGGGTGGGGTGGGAGAGTGTGGAGAGGAGAGATGGGAGCAGGAGAGTGGAGGAGAGAGGGCAGTGGGGAAGGGACACAGGGGAGGGGTACAAAGAGCAGTGACAAATGTGCTACAGTTTGGTGACGTGTAGAATTATATGACTTCAGCCAACTCGGATTTCTGCTGGCCTTGCTTGGCAGAGAGGCACACTCTCTATATTCTTCTCTACCAGTTTTTAGCATGGTTTTTGTGAGCTGTCTTGTGCCACTGGAAGTAATTGAATATGCCATAATCCCGCAATAACACCGCTTAGTCTAGTCCCAGGAGAGGAGAGGCAACAGTTTTACTGATCACCTTACTACTTCAGGCTAGAGATTGCCAGGATGCCAGACAAGCTGGAAAGATTAACCAATCCTGATAGTTCTTGTTTTCTCTGACATTCTGATCCTTGAAAGTCTTTCCTCCTAGCAGTAACTTCTTCAGTTTGGGCAGTGGTAACAGAAATGGTCCATGGACAACAAGAAAGGCGTTTGGGCCCAGGGTTGTTAAGTGGATAAAGACTTGCTGGAGATAACGTAAGTGCCTGAGCTCAGGTCCCCAGAACCTGGGTAAAGTCGGAAGCTGTAGTAGGACTCTGAAATCTGTGCTGCCTTCAGGCAGGAGGGGAAGCAGAGACCAAAGGATCTCTAGTAGCCTGAAGTCAGACAGACTGGTAAACACAGCAGTGACCAACAGTGACAGATCTTGCCTCAATGTGGAAGGCAAGGATCCACACCTGAAGTTGTCCTTTGACCCCCTACTCCTCAACTTGTACACATCTATAGTCACACACACACACCATGTACACACTTAAAATCACACACATATACCAACATGTATATACCAAGCAGTCACACACACACATATGCCAACATGTACACCGCCAGTTACTCACATACATACCATGTACACACTTAACAGTCACACACTTACACCAACATACATAGCCCAGTCACACATATCTACACTAACATGTATACACCCACAGTCACACACACACCCAGACACACATGCGCACATGCACGTGTACACACACACAAACACACACACCCTAGAAGGACATCCACTGATCAATATAGGCAGCTAGATAGTGACAAGGAAGCCAAGGAGAAATTGAACAGCTGTGCCCTGAGGTAAGCAGGAACTTGGATGGATCCAAGGATCTGGGCTGGCTGTTTCTAGAGACTTCCACAATGTCTCAGGTAAGGGCGCTGTGCATTGGGTTTTCCTATTCAAGACTCAGATCCCTGGAAGAGATTATCTAATGTTTTAGCTTGAGTCATGCACCTCTGTGGGGTCCAGGGAAGCAGAAGTATATACAGACACAGAGGGTCTTCCCGTGTATATTCCTGGAGGCCATTGTGATAAGCAGGCAGACACCCCAAGAAATACATATAAACTTGAGTGAGATGAGTTCTTGTTATTATTATTATGTTTTTGCGAGTGTATATAGAGGTGTGGTGAGGTGTGTGGTGTATGCACAGCCACCTGCCCATGTCACATGCTCTGCACTCGCTCACCTGCAGTGGGAGGGAAGATGGGGGTCTCTCTTCATAGCTCTTCTCTTCCGTCCACTCTTACTTGAGACAGTCTCTTACTGATCCTGGGGTCTGCTGGGTTTACCCCCACCCCAGGCCTGCTGATTCTCCATTCTCTGTTTCCCACAGGACTATGGTTACAGTTGTGTGTGGATCTCATGCTTGTTCTCGTTTCTTTCATTTTGACAACTAGAATGTGTTTAGAGAGAATAGAGCTCTAATTTACTGTATCATTAATTATGCTTTAAAATGTTCTCCTAGTTTCTTTTAAGCTAACTTCCTCTTTCACTGATATGATTGGTAAGTTTGTCACATTTGTCATATTTTTGAGCGATTTTTGCAAGATACTCGAGCCATGTGACATATGTCCATTTGCTTATCGATGAGGTCATGCTTTATCCTCCTGCTTTTAAAAAGCCACTCTACAAAACTCATTACCTTTTGGACCTGAATTTTGTAGAGGAAATGCCCCAGTCAGTTGCCTTTCCTTCCTGTAGGACAAGGTGGGAGATGAGTATTCAGGGGGTCTCCTCTTACTTCCTCCGGGTGAGTCCAGCCCTTCAGGAAGCTAATTTGCTTAGAGGTATTATTGATGGTGGTAGAAGTTGGAGGTGAGTCACTGCCTCACCTCCATAGCCATGGTGACCTTGGCCTCTTTCTTCCAGCCCAGCACCTGATCAGAGAGAATATCACAGGCATGGCCGTCTTTCCTTGGCCTCACCAGCTGCACACTGTTCAACATCTCCAGAGAAGAAGTGTTTCTGTCAGACTTTGATTTGATCCTTTCCTTCTAAAGGCAAAGAAATGCCAAGACTCAAAAGACGAGTTTTCAAATGCCTTTCATGTCCTTTGACATCCCACCAAATACAGCAGTCTCTTAGTGACCGTTTGCTCTCTGTTAAAGACAAGGTCTCTGTACATCTGACTAGGTCTGAACCCTTCTTCTAAGACCCAGCGGCTTTTGCAGGGAGGAGAGGGTTCTGGCTAACCTAGCCTGGTCTCCTCATTCTGCCTCGTGTAATGGAAAGTGGGGCGAGGAGGAAGGATGATTAGAATCTATATGAAAATCCTCCCCTTACAGGGGTTCTCAGGTGAGAGGAGGCTTACCTTTTCTTTTCTTCACAAAAAAAGTGGAATTCTTAAGTGTACAACACAATGCTGGAAAAGCAGCCCTCAGGAAGACACAGCCGGAGCAGAGACAGAGGTCATGTGATGAACAGGTGGACAGACATGTTGACAGAATGATGACATACATATAAGGGTGCAACTTAATCATCCTGAAGACTCGTTCCTGGTAACCCTGTGATCTGTGGGACAGAGGTAGAGTAGCAATGAAGGGGGTAGTGAGAGCAGTACTTAGGGGTCATGGGATGTGGAAGCCATGGCCAAGATTAAACATGTTTCTGAGGGACTCCGAATGTGTGGAATGACCGAAGCCCCAGCTAGACATGGAATGAGGTTAACACAGCCCCAGACCTCGCTGGAAGATATCAACTTCACCACAACTGCTTTTCTTACCCTATGGCCACTTCAGCACGGTCACCCCTCTGGATTCTAGTATATGATTGGTTATTGTCAGAATAGGTTCCTTTCATCTTTTTATGAGAATTTTAATGGGAAGTTGAGGGAGACTGATCTGAAGATGGGTAGCTTGAAGAATATTCCGTGAAAGCGGGAAGCTGTGAGCAGAGCAGGGGCCTCAATATGTCACAGCCACAGAGGGAGGGAGGAGGCACTGCCCTCGCTTACAGAACTGGAAATGGAGCTGCAGGGGGGAAAAGATGATGGTGGGGACCACCTTCTGACCAGATGGGGGAAACACAGAGGGAGAATCGTTTATTTGTTTACAGTTATACTCCTACTAGGGAATAATTGATACTAGAGGTTAATTCACTCAACTGCTCACAGCCTGTAGCCAGACCAGACCAGGCATGGGCTTGACCTGAACAGTACCAAAGGCCAGGCTCCCATACCTGGAAGAGCCCCACATTTGGTTTAATGTCCAACTGTTACTATCTTAAAACTAATAATAACTTTTAAATGAGGGGCCCTAATATTTTATTTTGTCTTGCAAATTATGTACCCATTCCTATTGTCATGGTTTGATCCAGGTGTCCCCCACAAATGAATGTGTTCTGAATGATCAATCCTCAGCTGATGGCAGTTTGGGTTTTACAACCTCGCTGGAGCTGTGTTGTTGGGGGCAGGTTTATGGGGTTATAAGCCAGCTTCCCCTTGCCAAGTGTTTGGCACACCTTCCTGCCGCTGTTTCCAGTGCTGTGGCGGAGGTGATGTCCACCCCTCTGCTCATGCCATCGTTTTCCCTGCCAGGATGGAGTCTCCCCTCGAGTCTGTAAGCCAAATAAACCCATTCCTCCACAAGCCGCTTTTGCTAGGGTTCTTTCTGTGCAGCAACTAGAAAGGTGACTACAACATCTATATAATAGTTTATGCACCAGAGAAATATTTGTTTTTGATACACATTTTAGTGATCAGGTCTACATGTCTATACACACTTGCAACTTTATGTATATGTGCTCATAGGTGGAGATGCGATCTCTTTGGAGGCAAGAGAGTAAGGAAATGAGCCGAGAATTTCATCCTGGTGTGCATGAGCCCATCAGATGGGTTCTGTCAGCTTTTCTGCCAAAGCAATTGCATTTTGCAAGCATCATTTAAAAATGGTATGGTGCAACTATTAAGGCATTTCACCATTTAAAAAATTACCCCAATGAGCAATAGCTTCTGTTTGTCCTTTGCTGCTCCATGTCCAGGTACAGAAGTAAATAAAGAAATCAAGATTACATGCCTGTAACCTGAACATCAAGGTACTGTGTGTCCCACATCCTAAGACAAGTGTTCTGACCTATTACAGTCTTGTCTTCATAATGTTTTTAATGACAACATCCTTTCTAGAGATGACCTTACATAATTTAAAATGATCATTTTGTGGACAAGTATTTTATTATTTTAACAAACTTTATGGTTGAAGGTTCTGCCTTATGAAAACAATGTTGGAAACAGATTAGTAAACTCTGACCTTGGCTCTCAGGACGTCCATACACATTAGAACTTGGTAATGCAGCAAACATTTGATTTCTGCCCACCCCGCCTTTATTCCTAAAGAGAAATTTCTTGAAGAGAGATGACTGGGTCAAGAAAAGCCAAGCACCTTAATGGCTTTAATCACATATTATTAAATTGCTTTTCAATTTGTAGTCCCTCCAGCAATCCACAAATGGACCGATTTCACTAAAACCTTGCCAGAATTGAGTATTATCATAAAAACTCCCTGATTTAGTAGGTGTAAATACAGAATCACTGTAATTTGCATGCGGTTCTTTAACAGCTCCAAACCCAGGTCTCAGTCATTGCTTATTTTACTTCTGACACCTCATTTTTGTCCATGCGCCTACTTTTTTTTTCCTTCCTGTAATGGCACGAGAAAATGTATCCTTAGGTCCTTTCATAGAATATGCTGTGTGACCTAGCAAACATTTAACAGCATTCCCTCAGGTGGTTCCTTTAAATTAGAATCCTTTCTCTCCCCCCAGAAATGTATCTCTCTGCAAGATATTAGCTCCTTCTTTGCTTTACCCTGAAGTGAGCAAGGGCTTTCTGAACATAATTTGCATTTAGAAACTTCTTCCAACATTCAACCACTGCACCTCTCACTTTGAGGACAAGCCCTGACTGCGGATGGAAACCGAGGCCCGATGTGAGCAGTGCTCTGTTCAGTTTTCACACCTTCAATCACAAATGTCTCCCATAGACACATGAATGCCACTCCACTTCCTGTAACAATAGCACCACCGAATCCTCTGGACATGCACAGTGATGCGACAAGCTGAGTCGTAATATCTCTCACGCCTTGAAAGGATGCCCGGTGGGTGGTCAGTCACATGACTCAGGCCAATTGCAGTACCCTGACAGTTTTCTGATTGCAGGTGGGCAATGAGAAGCCCTGTTCTTCTGTGGCTCAGGTCTGCCGATTGTGGAGCTTCCCGGATTTGGCCCTTTTCCTGGCTTCCTAACCCAGGAGCCCCCAGGAGAGAGAAGTCAAGGGGGAAGGGTGGGGAATGGCTCCTGAGCAGATCCCGTGGCCAGGTCCAGCTGTTCCCAGGGCAGATTCTAGTCTCCCTTTTCCACATTTTAACTGCTTGATTTTTTTTCTTAAAAATAACAATTTCTTTGCTTATTTTGCTTTCTTCTTGCAGAGACAAAGTACGGAGTACGGGACAAATGGTAAGTATTGTTAAAGCACTGTTAAAAATGGTCAAAACTGGGCTGGAGAGATGGCTCAGCTGTTAAGGTGCTTTCCTGCAATGCCCAATGACCTGGGCTCGATTCCCCAGTGCCCACATAAAGCCAGATGTCCAAAGTGACACATGCATCTGGAGTTTGTTTGCAGTGGCTAGAGGCCCTGGTGTATTCTCTCTCCTCTCTCTCTCTCTCTCTCTCTTCCCCTCTCTCTCCAAATAAATGAAGAGGTTTCTTTAATAAACATGGTCAAAATCACTATTAATAGCAGGGCTATGTAAATACTCTTTTGGTATTAATTTTTCTTATAAATAAGTTACACTATTGAGGGATGAAGAGGTTTAATTACTTGACAGCCGTCAGACACCTCTGACCCTTCTGCAGCTCTAGTCATTTTGAACACTGCAGAGACATTGGGAAGAAGTTATGTGACAATCCCTTCTGCTTTTGGCTAAAGCACAGCTCTGGCTGCTGAGAGTACAACCCCAGCCACATTGGTTCCAAGCAGCTTGACTTTCCCTACAACCATTTCTCCCCAGTCTAGAATAGAAGCACCCTCCCAGCTAATGGCCCAGCAAAGGGATGGCTCTCACTGGTGCAGACAGGATGTAGATGCAATCCTCATGTGCCTGAAAGTCTGCTGTGCTTGGGACCCGTATGCTTTCTCTGATACATAAACAAGATGGGCAACGTTAGACCCAGCGGAAAGTCTTTCGCGGTGGGTCTTGTCTAATTTGATCTCAATCATTAGTGGAGCAGGTTGACCAGGTACCACAAAGAAAGGAGAGGCTCAGTGATGATGACAGCAGAGGCAGCAGGAGCCATGACTGTGAGATCCATGGTAACAGTCACGGCAGCCCTGATGACGTGATGGAGGGGGTGACAGCACTGGCAGCAGAGACACAGAGCTATGGTCGTGAAACAATGTGGCAGATGCAGCAGAAGTCTTAAGTAGCAGTAGCAGCGGCGACAAGCTGTGATAGTAACAAGAGGCATCTGAGAAGTCCAGTGAGTGGCCAGGGCAGAAATAAGGAGGAACGGTAGAAGTAAGCGAAGGGGAGAGGGCACCAAGCTGGCATAGAGAAACTATGGGGTCCACTGAGCTAGGGGCCCAAAGAGCCACCAGGCCTTAAGTGCCAAGGGTTTAGGATACTCCAGGCCTGAAAGCTGTAACACTGGCCTCCATTGAAGGCTAGAGAATTTCAACTCCTTAGACAAACACAAGAGCTGCACCACTTATCACTGTAGGGCTAAGGGTCCCAAGACACAAGACCTGTGACACTAGAAGGTGACACCTGCACTGTTTGGGACTATCGAAAGCCACCTCTAGACGCTGTCAGAAGCCAAGGGTTATAAAAGCTGTCAAAGGCTGTCCCAGGAATAGCTTCTCACTTACCCACAAGTCTACGTGGGGGATAGAGCAAACAGATCCCAGCCCTGTAGTTGATAAGAATTCTGGGTATTTTTCTTTCCTTGCAAGTAAAAGTCTTTATAGTAGTCCTCAATTATCCTTGGTTTCTTTTGCCCTAGCTACATGTGGTCAATGGCAATCTGAAAATATTTAATGGAAAATTCCAGAAATCAGTCCTAAGTTTTAAAATGGATATACCATTGGAGTAAAATGATGAACTCTAATGTTGCTTCGTCTGATCTTGAACTTTGCTTAGAGTATCCATGTGGTTCGTCACTCAATATTGCTGTCAGTCATCAGGTAGACTGATGTCCATGCTTGTGTTCAAAGAACCTTTATTTTGCTCCTAATGGCCTCAAATGGCAACAATAGTGGTCCTTGATTTATAATTATGCTGCTTATAATGTTTAGGCGAGATTTTAATTTTAAACATATGTGGGAAGGAATAATGATATGATTATGCATGAATGGGAAGATTATAGTTTAGTTATCACTGATCTATTGTTACGTTTAATTGAGTAATCAATCATTTGTTTTATTCAGTTATTGATAATTTCTTGCTAACTTATAAATTAAATTTATCATCAATATATATGTATATAGAGGAACAACATGGTCGATACTGGGTTTTCCTTGCCACAGTTTCAGGCATCCACTGAAGGTCTTAAAACATATCGCCCTACTTGGTGGGAACCTCCACTGCTCCTGGTCAAGTGGATCTCGGTCTCTGTAGATAAGTTTCCATCATTAAAAGTCAGGTTGAATGGCTCGAAGCATGAAGCCACACACCTGTCATGTACGGTGTGCATTCAAAGCACAGCTCCTACAAATTGGAACAGAACTCCACCTTCCCCACCTGGCGCCCACATGCTCTCGTTGAGTCATAAAGCGGCAAACTGCAAGTGAGAATCACACTTGCCTTCTCCGCCTACTTTATCAGTAAAGCGAATCCGGCACAGTCATGAGTTGGGACTAGACACCCATGCACCACTTCTGTGCTGAAAAATTGAAGTATTTCCTACACATGATAAACACCCGGGCCAGGAGCCTGAGTGAAGATAGATGGAAAATGGCTTTATTATCTCTACAATCCTTCTATTGGGAATGAGCATCCAGCGCTAGGGTTATATTTTCGGCAGAAGCACCGGGTTTCACATACACAGTCCGTATCTTTGTCAAAGGCCTCATTTCCCAATTTCTCTGGAGTCATCTGTTACTGTTTCTGCTCTCCCTTCACACATTACTCAGAAGTGTAAATACCAGCTGCTGCATTGGAACGGTTTCTTTCTTCTTCAAAGCAATGCGAGGCAGAAAGAGCCTTGGCCCACTCTCTGGTGTCTTTCTCAGTACAGCCCACACCTCGAGGCCTCAGCTCTCTCCTGTGGGAGGAGAGCACAGGTACAGGTCACCTCACTGGGCCTGAGCTTGTTTTAGAACAAGTGTGAAAAGGAAAAGAAATATTCTTGGAAAGCAACCCCCACCCCCAGCCCAGCAATCCTTCCTTTTTGTAGGCTTGTGAGAAACCAGCTCTATGGGAGGGTCTTAGGACAACAGTAAGAGCCGTGTGCAGACATCACATCATTTCGTCCATCTGCCTCTTTCCTGACTTCCTTCCATGCTCGATTCCTGAAGGAAGGAGCTTGGTAGGAAGTGAAGAGAACTCAGGCTATTCTCTGAGCACCTGGTGAACACGCTGGGACCTTTGTTGCTTCACATGACACTCTGCCCCATCAATAAGACTTTTGATACCAGAGAGTCCTGAAGGAGAACCATTCCCAACCCCAAGAGAAGGTTCAAGAATGCACAATAAATAATGGACACCCTATAAACCCAAGACAGCATGGGAAATGCTGCAGGCACTCGGGGAAAAGCCACGCTATACTTTTGATTAGATCTGTGTGAGGAGGAATGATAAAATGGTTATGTCTGAATGGGGAGATCATACTTCAGCTAGTTCTGTTTACCTTTTGTTTCTTCTGATGCCAAAATTCAAATTTCTGATTGTTGATCTTTTTGAGAGTCTTTACAACTCACTCCCCAAAATATTCTGCCCCCTGAGAGTGAAAAGCTGAAGGTGAGTAAGAGTACTATTTGGAAACTCCAAGAGAAATGGCCAAAGCAGATCTAGTAGAATTAAAATGGGTCTCACCAGGGAATTGGACAGTTTGGTGTTAAGTGGACTGATGTCTGCTGCCGTCATTATATGTCACATATTAACTTGGTTCTTTTATGGAAATATGGAAGTGTCAGATGGGTCGTGGGATGTAGGATGAAAAAAGATGAAGGGATCTATGGGAGAGAGAACAGCAGCAGACCGTGCAAGCCTTAAGATGGGCCAGCCAGGCCAAATGAGTCAACTGTGCAATAGTGGCATGTCTGTTATGGGGAAACCAACTGTTCTCTAATTGGACTTGAGGCCTGCGCCACAGGAGGGAATGAATACATGCCTGGTCCCAAAGACCTAGGCAAAAGCCTATTGTGGGGGAGGTCATGAGCCTAGGGAAGTAATGCCTTCTGTTGTCTGGCTAAATACATATATTATGCCCACCAAACTGCCTTATAAACACCTTTTTTTTTAAAAAAATGAGCAAACCCATATAATTTTTGCTAGAGAAGCTTCTCTTTTTCAGATGGCGGTGACCACTGGGATAGCTCAAAAGACACCACAGTGTTGAGAAGAAATGGCAGTGGAGTGTTCAGTGCTGGGACATCTCTATCACACTTCCCAAGGCTCGGGGTCTATTGCAGAGGAGGTGGAGAAAGATTGTAAGAGCCAAAGGAAGGGGAGAACTGCTTAAAACGCAAACTTCCAGACACAAAATGGCCTTGATATTCATGACTTCACAGTGCCTGATAATACCTACACATTATGAGAGGAAAAGATGATGACACTGAAACAAAACAGAGACTAATTGAGGGGGAAGAGATATGAGAGAGGGTGGGGAGGGAATTATTTATTGTCTATAATAATGGAAGTTATCAATAAAAAGATTTTTAAAAGATGGATGGGGAAATAGAAGAAAATGAGTTCAAAATAAACAAAATGGAGAGAGAAAGAGAGAGAGAGAGAGAGAGAGAGAGAGAGAGAGAGAG
>PVHP010014316.1:0-39349 GCA_004024765.1 Zapus hudsonius | reverse complement strand
TGTGTGTGTCTGTGTCTGTGTGTGTGTGTGTGTGTCTGTGTGTGTGTCTGTGTGTGTGTCTGTGTGTGTGTACCCACTGTCTCCAGCAGGGTTCTCCCTTCTTTCTGCTTGCTGCTTTATAATGGTAGAGGGATAAACTAAGTGTGATTGGCTTGTGCTACTTTCAAACCTGTAGGGGGTTCCTGCCAAAACAAAACCAGAAAGAGGCCTAGCCTGGCTTAGAGCTGTCAGCCCCTTGAATAATGGTAATTAGTAAATGGGCATGAGTGGGAGGGCCCACTTTTCTTCCTGCTGTGAGGCATTAGGTTAGCAGGAGTTCACAGACAGACCCTCCTGGAAGAGAGGTGATCATGGATGGGCCTATTCTGAGTGAGTCCCACAGAGAAAGGGCTGAGATCTGTGTCCACTGTCCCTGCTCTCCACTCAAGGCCAATAGGAAAACATGGCTTTCATAATTTTTCTGCATCTAGTGACCTGAAGAAAACCCACTTAGCTTTAAAAAAAAAAAATGGACACGCAATCATGTGCTTTGCAGTGACTGAGCCCTTGTGAGAGCAAAACTCAGAGATAAAGCAGTGAATTAATGCATACATAGACTTTTAAGAACTTTCAGAGCTTTATATTTCTTCAGTTAAGGAGCCCTTTCTCCTTGGCATCATGTGCTTACATGTGAATGAGGGAAACCTGGCAGGACAATAGTCAGACTCCACTCTCCCCTCCTCCCACACCTTCTGTTTCAGGTCTGAAAGCTGACATTGAGCAGTGCCAGGTCTCTGTGGGTGTCTTTGGAGATTTGACTGGGATAAGCCTGCTCTGAGAAACTTCTAGTATAGTTATCCAGCCCCATGCCCATTGTTTATTATAGAGGATTTCTAAGTTAATTAAGTACCAAACACAGGCTCAGAAGTCCGTGACCGGCAGCAAATCACATCAAGGCTGGAAGTTAGCTCATGGCCACAGGAGGATGTGAGATGTTTGCTCACCCACTGCTTCCTCCTGCCTGCCATTGTCTGATTGCCATGACATTACTCTGAGTGGGAAGAGGCCTAAGTACCTTTGCAAACTTACCAACTTTCTGAGAAGTTGCTGCTTAACATGTCCCAGGAGGACCTCTGACCTAGAAGGTTTTTAAGTAAAGTCCCTGCCATAGCACAGGACATTTAGGATCCACCATCCTACCAGGGCAGTGTGCAAGCTCAGAAGATGCTGTGAACCCACTGAAAGTTCTTTGGATATTTTTAAAATCCAAGCTTAGGTGGGGAAGACGAGAGACAACTGGCACAGTGAACTCCGTGGATGCTGTGCCTTCACAAGACTCATCTTAGATCTGGTGTCTGCTCAGAAAGGGAGCGTGTCTGACTCTGGCAGAGTGCTTTGAACATACTTACTGCACAGTGGAAATGCTTTGTCTTTCTTTGACTTTTAAAGTAATAAAGTAGACTCAACATAAAATTTTAGCATGTCATGTATAAAATTGAGCAGTGTAACCATCATCACTATCTGCTGTGTTCATCCCACATTAAATAGCTCCATCCCCAAACCCTTCTCTCCCTGCTCTTAGTGTTTTCCGTGTCTGTCTCTGTGGATTTGACTCAAGTGTTTGTCCACTGGGTCTGGCTTATTTCACTTTGCATAATGGCCACTATCATTGCTCATCCTGGCATCATTGCATGATGTGACTGTATAATAATTTTCTATATTACACATTGTGCTTATCCCTGTACTTGTTGATGGACAGTTGGGTTATTTCAACCTTGGGCTATTCATGAATAATGCTGCCAAGAATATGTGTGTACAGTGTCTGGTGGTGGTGGTGGTGGGGTCTCTGCTTTCAGACCTTGTTGCAGTTACCTTCTTTTTGCTGGGATAAACACCTGACCAGAAGCAGCTTGTGGGAGAAAAGGGTTTATTTCAGGTTTATAGCTTCCAGGGGCAGCTTCATCAAGGAGGAAGAAGCTGGCTCACCTTAGCATACCCACAGCAGAGAGACAACAGCCAGTATCAGCAAGCATGAGCTGATTATAAACACACATCCAGGGCTGGGCTCAAGATCCACTCCCCAGCAACACACCTCCTCCAGCAGGGTTCCCTGCTGGAGGCTAAGTAAGAAGCTTAATCAAAAGTCCCAGCACTCGGGAGGCAGAGGTAGGAGGATCACCATGAGTTCAAGCCACCCTGAGACTATATAGTGAATTCCAGGTCAGCCTGGGCTAGAGGGAGACCCTACCTTAAAAAAAAACTAAAAACCTGAGGCTATGGGGCTATTTACATCGAAACCACTACAAGTTCTGTGGGTGTATACTTAGGCATGAGATTTCTGGATAGGATGGGAACATAACTTTTAACTTTGATGAAGGCAAACTTGTTTTCCATGTGAACTTGGATTCACGTTCCCACCAGTAGGGCATGAGGGTTCTGGTTTATCTGCCTCTTTTCAATACTTTATTTTCTGTTTTATTGATAGAGCGGTAGCTTACTATGGTTTTGTTTCCATTTCTCTAATAACTAGTATCATGAAACATCTTTCCCTGTCTCTAGTGGCCATGTCTCCGTCTTCTTCGCAGAGATGTCTGTTTAGGACTAGTGTTAAGTTGCATCATGAGTTTATCACATATTCTCTCCTTTAAAAAAAAATCTTTTCATTGACCACTTCCATAAATATAGACATGCCTTGATCACAATTCCCTTCCATGATCTCATCCTTTCTTCACCTATTCTAGAAACCTTATTAGATGCATAATTTGCAAATGCTTGCTCTCATTGCTTGTCTTTTCACTGTTTAGGGTATGCTTTGATGCACAGGACCTTTTAATTTTGATCAAGTCCAGTTTATGTGTTTGCTTTCAGTGTCAGATCTAAAGAACCGCCACAGAAGCCAGTTAGGAAGATGTTCCCCTGTGTTTTCTTCTAAGTTCACAGTGTGTCACTTTAACTTAGACCTGTCATTGTTGTTTGTTTAGAGTTTAGGGTCTCACTATGTTGACCAGTTTGGCCTTAAGCTTCTGTACTTAAGTGCTTGTGCTTCATCCTTAGAGGTAGCTGGGAGCATGCCACCACACCCAGCATATGAACTTTTACATATGGTGTAAGTCAGAAGTCCTTATTATGTGGATATCCACACAATTTGTCAAATTTTGTAATTGTTATTTAAAAATATCACAAATGTGATATTCAAAATTCAGTAATTCATGTACACTTAGCTCACTGTGTTTCACCAATATTTGGCTTCATGAATAGCCTTTATCATAAGAGTTTTAACTTGTTCCCAAAGGAGCTCCCTAAGTTGCTTCTTTTCCCTCAGAAAGGTTTATTTAATGTTTCTAGAAAATACTTTGCACAAAGTGACTGCCAGTTGGAAAAGTAATGCCCACTCATACGGTCTGTTAAAGTTTTGTATTGAAGGCATTTTTGCAGCTCTGTTTTCTGCAAAGTATTTCTACGAATGTCCTTGTGGAGTACTCTGGCATCAGGAAGAGGTGTGAAGGCCAGAGAGCACCTGCCCTTCAGTGTGTGCTGTGGGACCTGTGTGATGCCTGGAGTGATGGCTGCTTGTCAGGAGGTGCAGGGACAGCTTTGGATTTACATACTAAATGTGAAAAAAAAAAAAGATTCTGTTCTTAAGGCCCTGTAAAGGGCACCCTGTCTGTCCATAGCCATATTTCTAGTCTCCACCCAAGTGGCAGGGGGCTATGATACCAAGACCAGCAGAATGAGCTGGGGCCCAACCACTCCTCCCAGCTTCTCCCCCCCAACCCCAGCCACTCCTCAGACCTGCACTTGGGCATCAGACTCCTCTCAGATGAGATTTCCTCCCTGTCTACCTGAAGGCTCCATAAAACTGATTGTGAAGGGATCAGGGAGCGCAGGTTGCTGGATCCCTGCTCCTTAGAGCGAGTTTAGGTTTGCTATGTTAGAGATGTGTGTGTGTGTGTGTGTGTGTGTGTGTGTGTGTGTGTGTGTGTGTGTGTGTGTATGGGTAGTATGTTTGAGGTTTGTGTGCTATTTGCTTTTTTGGGGTGTGTATATGTCCTGGGGTGTATATGCTATATCTTGGTTCTATGCTGTGTTTTGGGATGTATCCCATGTTTGTTATGGGTATGTGTTGTGTTTGGGGGTATGTATGTGTCTTGTGCTAGGGTTTGTATTTTGTGTTTTGAGCATATGCTTGTCCTGTGTATGGGATCTGTATATGTTTAGGTGTGTTATACTGTTATGGGATGTGAGATGTGATTGGGCATATGCAGGTCTTTGGGTGTCTGGTGTTTTTGATGTGTGTGCATCAACATGTATGTACATATGCACATGTACACTGTGTTTGGATACATCTGCAGTGTTTGGGATGTGCTGTTAGGGGGGTAGCTGTGCAGGGGACAGGGGCCTATGCTCTCTCATCAGCCTGCAGGTCTGCAAAAGGCCCCTTGAGAGCTGCTCAGGAGCAGGCAGCCTGCTCCTTGGAGCCCCTGCCCCATGGCTGTAGTTCACTTTGGGAGGAAGAGCCACCCATGCCCAGGCTGGCTCAAGTCCCCTCCCCGTCCAGGTGCTGTTCTCTCTGCCTGATCCAGTTCCACATGGACTGCTAGAGCCCCTTTATCTCTGGGAACTAAGGAGAAAGAGTCCTTTCTGGGGCTGTAATCACTGAGCTGCCCCCATAACTCCCACACACCTCCCATTGGGTCTCTCCATAATCTCTGACTCCACCTTTTTCATTTTTTAAAAACTTTATTTGCAAGTGGAGAAAGACAGAGAAAAGAATGGGCACACCAAGGCCTTCGAAAGAACTCCAGGTGCATGTGTCACTTTGTACATCTGGCTTTACATGGTACTGGGGAATTGAACTCGAATTGTCAGGTTTTGCAGGCCTTACCTCTGAGCCATCTCTCCAGCCCTTTTTTTGTTTTGTTTTGTTTTTACGGTAGGGTCTCACTCTAGCCCAGGCTGGCCTGGAACTAACAGCAATCCTCCTACCTCAGCCCCCCAAGTGCTAGGATTAAAGGTGTGTGCCACCATGCCTGCTCTAAACGGAATCAGTCTCACCTCTTGTATACATACATGTGTGTGTATTTGTATGTGTCTGTGTGTGATGGCACATATGCCCATCTGAAAGTCTTTGTGTATGTATGTGTGTATATGTATGTGTGCTTATCTGGCTTCATGCATGCATGCCTCCATGTGCATGGGTGCAGGTATGTGTGAGTGGACTGTCATATCTTAAATTACATGCTAAATAGGCCTGTGTCTAGTGGCTTACCCTGTTATTACTCATCAGTCCAGGAGTAGAAGGGAAGCATGTAAATGTAGAGGTTGGACACTCAGTGGCCCAGATCTACCCTCATTACCTGCACTTTGAAAGACAATCAGGAGGGGTGATTTCCAGTGGATGTTTTGATGCTCTGGTCTAGTGTTTACTATGCAATGCTAAGGAAACCCAGACTAAGGCTTTTGGGGTGATGGTACTGGCCTTGCCATGTGAGCTGGAATTGGGTTCAAATAAGCATTCTCTTACCATTCCCCTCATCTGAGCCCCACTATCTGATGGGGCTGCTGTGCATTGTGGCTGTAAAAATCTATGGGCCCAGAAGCTAGGTTTTAAAACCCTGTGTGCTCTGAAGACAAAGCCAGCCATATTTGCAAAACTACTTTGGGCTACAGACCCAGACTACCTGCTCAGACATTTGGCTAGTTCTGCAGAGTGACAGGTAATAGGCTATCTCTGAGCCCCACAAGGCAACCCTGAAGCCCCCTATTCACAGGACACTAGCCAAGCGACAGTCAGATTAGCATTTCTCCTTGAGAACAAGCTGACCCGGCCCTGGGAGAAGGTTGGCCTGAGGCAGAGCCCAGCGCTCAGCTGTGTTTCTGCTTCATCTGGTCTTCTCTGACGTGCTGAACAAACAGAATCCTGTTCCTGGAAGTTGCCAGAAAAAAAGCTCTATGTTCAGGTTGAAGGAACTAGAATTCCAATGGAAATAATAAACCTTGGGCCTACAGTTCAGGCTTTGGGGTAAGAGGTCTAGTGTCTGAGGCCCACATACCTGCCTACAAGTTCTCTCTTTCTCTACACCCTGTTTGGCCCCAGGGGCACAGTCTTGTCCCTGTTGACGTCACCAGCATAGGAGACTCAGCAAGGAACAAAACTGCCTGTACTCTCGGGGCTCTTGATGCTATCATCTTGTCTCAGGAAACCCTGAGCAAGGTCCGGGGCAGGTGAAAAGCCTTCCTGTTTGGCATATTCATCTCCGGGCCAAGCGGTCTGTCTTGGCATTGATCCTTGGTCCTGGAGGGCAAGCTGTAACTTGGGCTTGCACAACCTACACCCTGTAATTGGTAACCCTTGCCTTTACTCAGCACACACTTCTCATTTCAGAACAGGTCATTCAACAGAACATTCTGACCTGGGCCAGGCTGTGGAGGAGTTGAAGCCTTCACTTCATAGGAGACAAGAGCTTCTGTGTTGGGGCGACCTTGGCTTCCGTCCCAAGTTGGGGCTACTGTTCAGACCTGGGCCTCTTCTCCTTTCCACGGGCTTGTGAGTGTGGGTCGATCTCTGGCTCTGTCAGAATAGATCGCACTGGGCCATACAAACTGGGCTTCTCTGCTGCATTAAGTGGCCTCACCAATGAGAACAGGAGCATTGGGGCAACATTTGTGCTTTGGGGGTTCCCAGGGCCTAAGGAGCAATGTTTACCAAGAACAACAAACAATCCAGAAGTTCAGATTACCAACTCTGTTTACAGATTTGCATACAGTGTCCTGGGAGGATGGATTAAGTTACCTATTGTACCACCTCTGAACCATGCACCTTAAAACGAAACATTTCTCAAGGTTCCAGAGCCACTGGCCTTATACTACGACTGTCCCTAGTACTCAAGTCATGGCTTGGCCTTCTCAAAGGCAAAGGTCAGTGTGTTCATGCCACACTGGTGCATGTCTAGAAGGTCCATCTGGAGCAGAGACCCATGAAAATAGGGAGGTAGGTGGCAACTTTGTGCCTTCCATACAAGAGGAGAGCATAGAGCCTTTGGCTGCTGCTCACCCCTCCCCCTTCCAGGCGGAACAGCTTTCATACTGAGGAAATCATACAGTTCTCAGAGCAGCAAATGGGAAGGGGACAGGGCTGTGTCTAAAAACTGAAGTTGGGAATCCCACTCCAAACTCCCTTCTGATCTTAGAACACATCACACTCCCCCACCCCCATTAGTTTTTCCCAGGTAGCATTTAGTTTGGTCTCCTGTTAAAACCTGTTTGCTTGTCCTGGGCACCTGAAGCACAAGATGAGAGGGAGTGGGACTCTAGTCAGGAATCAAATGCGCTCCCAGACTTCTCTGACCGACAGGGTATCAGGCCCCCTGTCCTGGCATCTGTCCTGTTGGCATAAGGACCTGTCTGAGAGTTCACCTGGCTCCCCATGGCTTCACAGCATCTCCTAACCTCTTCCAGGAGTGTCTGTCTCTACCATCCATCCTCAGTTCTCCAGAACAATTGGGTGACCATTTGGCAGGGTTCTGCAGTCTCTGGCCTGGTACTCAGAGCTCCAGAGCCTTCCTCCTCATCGCTATCTCTTCTGGGGTTCCTGTCAGTGCCCTGGACACTACAGAGTCTGCTCACATCTTCCAGGCCCATCTCTAAGCACTGCTGTTACTTGTGTACTTTTCCCAGTTTCCTCCCATGAGGCACAGGGTAAATGGAAGGACCTCTACCCCAGCCCTGGCCAACACCTCCATAAAGGAAGCCCAGGTTCCCTGCAGGTAACCAGGGGCTCCCTGAACACAGAGCTGCTATTGACCACAGAGGTGGCCAGCTGAAGAACTGACCTCTGAGCCTGGCCTCCCCTTCTCCCTAGTCCTCTGGCCCTCTCCTTCCCTGGGATTTCCTAAACACAACAGAACTTCCTGTTTAGGAGCTCTGCCTCAGGCTTTGCTCTGGAGTAAGCCAGGCCAGTCGAGAAAGTCCTCCTCCATTCCTGCCCAGTGCAGGTCAGAGTGTATGTACCTGGTCATCCAGCACTTACTGTGTAGTTTATACCTGAGGCAGGATGAAGTGCCAGTGAGGAAGGGTGAGGAAATACACAGACCAGTGAGCAGGTGTGCCAGTAGGCCAGACCCTGAATATTCAGGGGTTCAGAAATCCTGGAGCTGGGCTCATTACATCATCAGGATGCCCAAGCAGATGTTTTCCAAGAGCTAAGCACCCGCACAGGGCAACCTTGCTCCAGCACCTGGGTGATCTCAAGTAAGCCTCCCCCACTTTCTGGCCAACACAATTATTTGTAATTGGCAAGTAAACTGATAGTTCAAGGTCAAGTTGTAGGAAGAATGGCCTGGGATTGCATCAGGCATGTAAATGGTAGGTCCTTGCCATCAGAGAAGGACTTGAGGGTTTAGAAGGTAAACAGATGAGAAAGGAAAGGCCTCTGCAGGAAAGGGGTCTACCAGCCAGGTGGCATCTGAGTTGAACTCTGAAGGACACATAGGGCCTCAGAGAATGGGGTGAGTGAGGAGATCCTAGGAAGAGACATGATGTGTACCCCCAGAGCATCTGTCACTGGGCAGCCCAGCATGGGCTCGTAGTTTCTGTATCTTACATCCTCACTAGGCTGGCTGGCTTCTTCAGGCTCTGGACACCCAGCAAATGCTGCTGAATTCAAGTGAAAGCTTCTTCCCAGGGGAACCTAGTTCTGGAGGGAAGTGGGAGAATTGGAAGATGTCCTATGCTGTCCCAGGGCCTGGTCTTTCTCTGCAGGGGGTCAATGACTGAGATACATCTTGTAACTTATGGGCAGACAGACGGCCCTGGTGAGGTTGCATTTTTGGCCTTTATCGGTCACCTAGTGCAGAGGACTCATGCTGTGTAGAGTCATGTGTTCTTGGGTATTCAGACCCAAAAAGGGAGAGGAACAAGGCTGTAGAGCTTTCTCATCCATGTTCAAGGTCACCTGAACCAACTTCCCAACCTCTCCCTCTCTTGTGCTGCCTCTTTTGATAGGGCTAACATGGCAAAGAGGACACAAGCGGGTTACCGTTTCCCTCTTTTCTGGCAAAAATTGCCTTGGTGTGAACACTTTTCCTGTTAATAAGGCTGAGTGAAAGGGGCTGATGACCCTGGCCCTGTGTGGGGGACAGGCCAGCTGGCTGGAGGCTGGGAGTCACTCTCAGGAGAGGAGGCATACCTAACTAGCCTAATGCCACCAGGTCTGGCAGCTGCTCATGGGATGGGGCACCATCTTGCTTCAGAGGGCATCAGAATGTTCTGGCATTGCACTACAGACAAGCCCCTTCCTGAAGATGGACCCTGTGCTCCCAGTAACAAGACCTAACATCCCCACGGTCCTGGAAAGCTTATCTCTGAAAATTTCTGGAAGTCTGGATCTCTTCTTGGGAAGCAAGGAGGGCTGAGTGCCTGTGCCTCACCATGAGCTTAATATATACATCTAGTCTTCACCTCCAGAGTCACAAGTTGGTGCTGTCTTAGGACACTTGTTCTTATCACCTTCCTTCCTCACACTCCCTTTCGTTCACTGGCTTAGATGTGCTCTGGGTTGGCAGAAGCTGGGGAATGCTTCCTCAAGGGGCCGAGTTGAAGTTCAGATGAACATGGTAGAGGGCTGGAGCCACCGCCAGAAACCTGCAATCTTGTCACATGCACGCTCTGTGTGTATACAGAAAGGTCTGTGCTTCTACACTTGTGTGTGTGTGTGTGTGTGTGTGTGTGTGTGTGTGTGTGTGTGTGTGTGTGTGTGTACAGATTGCCTGAATAGGTTTCCTCTCCTGGGAGCCTGCTCTTCTTAGGTCTGAGGTGTGGAGGTCTGAAGTGAGGGCTGTTCCAGCACACACTGGAGAGAGCAACTTAGGTCACTCACCCTGTGCACATGGCGCATGATACTGTGCTTTCACCATAGAGGAGGCAGCTCCTTGTCCCTCCTGATCCATGTCTCCGGCTTTAGCAGGTTGGTCTGGAGGCTGGAACTGGTCCTGGTGGCCCTTCTAGCTCTCCTAGCCTGATGTCCCTCTGAAAGACCTCCTCAGGAGCCCTTCCTGTCCTTTCCTATCCTCTGTTCACTGCCTCTAGCACCTACCCAGCAAGCCAGCACCAGACCTGGGGCTCTGCCCATCAGCACAGCAGCCCTCCCACTGCCCAGGCCTCAGCCTGGCCTTTCTCCCTACAAAGCTTTCACTGTATGGGCAAGTTAGAGACATGACCTTATGAAAGTTCTGAACTGTCTTACCAGATATCAGGCTTGCCTGGTAGTACCCAGTCCTGGTACAAACAGCCCTGCATCTCTGGGCTGTCCAGGCAGCTGGACCAGCTGGGGGCTGCTGCTCCATCCTAGGGAACATCAGGAGACCCAACACATGTCCCCTGTCACTCCACATCCCAGCACTTCTCCTGCCATCCCTCCCCCCTGCCCTGGTGGTAACATGAGCTGGTGGAAGTCCTCCCCCAGCTCCTGCTTCCTTTCTCTTCACATCACATTCGCTCAGTGCCTTTTCTGCCACCCTGGCCTTCTACCTTCTTGTGCTTTTGGAAATCCCTTTTCTTTCCTTGGGTGCTGTGCCCTCAGCCCATCCCCAGAACCCCCCGTGTGAAATGCCAAGTCTTTTTCTCCAGCACTGTTGGGTGCTAACGAGGCATTTCATGCTTAATGGGGCTGCATTATACACAGCAGGCATTGGTTTCTGCTGTGGCAGGGCTGGTTAGAGAAGCCTGAAATCTGCCAGGGCAGAGGCAGAGCCTGGTGGGAGAAAACGACTTCCTCCTTCCCCAGGAAAGCCTGGGGGTGTTTGAGCCGCTCCTGTGGCAGAGGACCCCTCACTTGAAGTCAGCTGATTGCCTACATGAGCCGCTTAGCAGGTGCTTCTAGAGGTGGAGAATGAATACCTGGCTTCAGTGTCCTGGCCACATGGACTCATAGCCGGAGAGCCATTTGGCTTCCTCTTACCACACCCTCCCCTCTCCATGCTCAGTCACCAGACCATGTCACATGTAATTGTTTAAAATTCCCCAGGGTCTTCCTGTGGCATCTGAAGCCAGGTATGCAAAGCCTGCTACTCAAGCCTTAGACCCCTCTTCTGGGCTCTGACTGACAGCCTCTGAGGCTGGCCTTGGGCTCTGGAAGGGACCCTTTCCTACTGTATCAGCCACAGCTCATAGACATGCCCATCGAGTCCTTATTTCTTTTTCTCCCCTCTCCTCCCTTCCCTTCTCTTTCTTCTTCCTCTCCTCCAAGTACTGGGGAATGAAACTCAAGGCTTCATATCAGCTACTATCTTGTTACTGGGACAATATACCTGAGCAGAAGCAGCTTATGGAAGGAAAAGTTTGTTTTGGCTTACAGGTTCATGTGGGGGAAGCATGGCAGGAGCAGACAGCTGAACTCACATCTTCACCTCAGCGCTGAGGAAGTAATAAGAGCTGAGTGCAGGGAGCGGGGCTGGACTATAACACCCGAAGGCCCTCCCAAAGGCTCCACAACCATCCCAAGCAGTACTACCAACTGGAGATTAAGTATTCAAAAATATGAGGCCATGGGGGACATTTGCTATTCAAACCACCACAGCCTTTACACACTAGGCAAGTGCTCTGCCATTGAGATGTGTCCCTTAGCCATTTTGATACATTTTATTTCGAGACAGAGTCTTGCTATGTTTCCCAGGCTGGCCTTGAAACTTGTGATCCTCATGTTTCAACTTCCCTGAGTAGTTGGATTATAGGCCTGCAACATCATACTTGGTCACAGTTAAGTTCATTTTCTTTTTGAATGGATAGGTTCTTAAGAGGTACACTACAGCTCAGTTAGTTAACTGTGGGGCCAGGTGAGCCTGGAGGCTCTGTAGCTCTAAGATCACAGCAGAGGCCCAGTGAAGGCTCAGGAGGCCTCTGCGGAGAAGCCTGCTTTCCTCTGCTTGACCCAGTGTGTCTCAGACCTCTCTGATCACAGGACTTATCTGGCTTACAGCCAGACAGCTTGTTTTGCTCTCTGGAGTATGACGTGGACATTGCTGACCCTGGCCAGGCCTTTGGTTTTTAGAAAGTTAAAGGAAACTCAGGTCCAGGCAGCTCAGGCTCTCTCATAGGCTGACCTGAAAGTCAAGAGGGGCTTTTGGTGGAAGCTGTGCTGGTCAGGGTGATGCGTAACCTTGAGGAGGGCACTGGGTAGGTGTCGGTGGGCCATGGAAGGAGCTAGCATGAGAGGCAGGGTTTGCTGGCAGGTTCTTGCACTCGGGACAGTGTGGCCTGGAGCTTCCAGCTCTAAGGCTCTTGTTCCCCCAGCTAGGAGATGAGACAGGGAAGCCAATTTGAACATGTTAAGTGCATCGGTGCTGGAGTGGAGCAGGGCATTGATCACTGAGCCGTCATTCTCTGAGAGGCTGGGAAGGAGGAAGTGAGTCAGTCAGAGCAGTTGCCACAGCAGTAACTCAGCAGGATGGAAAGGAGCCTTATCCTCCTTCCTGCCTCCAAGCCTTCGTTGGCTCCCTCCCCCACCGTGGGATGCTGTCAGAGGAGAGGTTAGCTAGATTCTGAATGTCACTATGAACAGAAGGCAACAGACAGGTGTAGCTGCATTCAGAAAGTTCTTTCTGGTTGTCAGGACCAACTGGACCATGGTGAGAAGCCTGAGCGGAGGGAGGGTCTCACATCACTTCAGGTGTCCAAGGATGTCTGTTGTGAACCACAGCCTGCCCATCAGAGACCCCCGAAAGCCTATTATGTCCTGAGCATGACCCAGAGTTTTGTCCGTTTTGTCCAGAAAATCAGCAGTGACAACATGACATCTGGTCCTCATTAAATTCACTGTAAGGCACATCTGTGAAGAGGCAGGACAGGCAGCAAGCTCTTGTGTCCAGGGCTAGGGACAGTGTAACATCCAGGTTCACAATAGGGGGAGAATGAGTTCCAGAGATGCAGAGAGACATGTCCAGAGACCACAGAACGTCTAGTAGAGGAGAGTGGACCGTGAGGCACAGCTCTGCACATGTGATCTGTCCTGGCAACGTGGGGTGCAACAGAGACAGGGAGAGGCTACCCAGAGGTGCTGTGGCCCAGCTCTGGCCACACAGCACAAGGCTCACTGATGGACAGAACCGTACAGGGAATAACAAGTGGTTCTGGCTGGCTCAGCCATTGTCTCGTCTCCCAGACCATGGGCGAAGCAGAGGTGGGTTGAAATTGTGCCCCTGTCTGGTGGCCAGGTCTATAGGAAGCAGTAGCTCTCAGGAGTTCCTAGCCTCTGCTGTGGCTTCTGTTTCCTGGTGGTTCTATGTCACTGACACTCTCTGGCAGCGACACTGCACACTGGAGACTCTGGTAAGGCTGTAGTGGCCAGCCACACGAACGTGTCAGCTTCCACAGGGGTCTGCTTTAGGTGTTTGCTGTTTTCCCAGGCTGGATGCTAGATGGCCAGATGCCTGAGGACAAGCTGGACCTTCCTACCTCTAGAAAGCTTTGACCTTCTGGGGCCAGTTCAGGCCTGTGTCCTCAGGGCCACATCTTGATGACTTGGTCAGCTTGGCCTTGTGGTCATTAGCTCCCAGCCAGCTCTTCTCTGACCCAGCACTCTGTCCTTCTAGCCTCCCACTGGCCTCCTGAATCCAGGTACTCCTGTCCACTGGGGCCCAGCTCACATGTTTGGTTTGGGGAGTCTCCTAAGACCCCTCTGCTCTTTGAGACATTAGGGTCCTTTTGGATTCTAGTTCTCCCCTCAGACTAATGGAAGGGAGGGACACTTTGTGAATGCATTTTGCTAGTCTCCTTGCAGGGGAGGGGCTGTCCACTCACACCTGGCTCCTGGAGGGAATTTGGGTGCCTCTTGGTACCTGGGGTAGAAGGGTTCCAGCTGTGGGAGAAAAACTAGATGTAACAGAAGATTTGCCAACAGAGACCTAGACCCGAGGCTTATCCAGACTGTTACAGGGCTCCAGACTATAGTAGGTGGATCACTATGAGTTGCAGGACAGCCTGGGTTACATAGTTCCAGGCTAGGCTACAGAGTGAGACCCTGCAATAAACAAACAAACAAACCATTGCACAGAAATTTGAAAGGCAGTGCCACAATCTAGAGAGGGTTATATGTGTAACATTTGAAACTGACAGGATAATTACTAAAAAATAATACTTATTATATTAAAGATTTCCTACAGATCCACCAAAAATAAATAAATAAAAAAGGATCAGTAGCCCAGTGGAGAGGTGAGCACAGGGCACAGGAGGGGATTGGGTGATTTGGCCCCAAACATGGGACGAGCCAGGCACTGCCCGCAAACCCAGGCCCTGACAGAGCCTTTTTACACCAACTATATCAGTAGGAAGTTCAGAGGGGAGATGATACTCTCATCCCCTGAGGCTGAGTGGGAAGGTCACATGGGAAAGACATTTAGCCTTGTTACAGTTGAAGCCTGGTGTCCTTTACGCTGCAGGCGCCCCCAGGAGAAGTGCCGGTAGGTGCTCTCTGACTCTCCAACAGACCCAGCTGCAGGCTGTCAATGAAGGGAACAGAGACTCAAAAGGGCTGTCCAGTGCTGAGACCTACGGTGGCCACGGTCATACAGGCATTGCTTAGTGATGTGAGGCTAAGCGGTAGAACAAGTCCCTAAAGATGTACAATGTGGCCCGTGCCCCATGAAGCTCAGAACCAGACAAGGCCAACCATCACATGTGATGGAAGGCACAGAGGAAGGAAGCTGGGGGGAGGGGGAGCATGGGACCTGTGCTCTGGTGCTGTCCTGGCTCTCAGGCTGGTTAGGTTCACAGTCAGTCCCGTTACAATGAGCAAACACGTTAAAATGCAAAGGGCTGGAGAGATGGCTCAGTGGTTAGGGTGCTTTCTGTGCAGGCGTGAGGGCCTGAGGAGACCTGAGAGACCCTGGGATCCATATAAACAGCTGGCTGTGGCCACACATGTCCTGTGGGGGAGAAGAGAATTGCTGGATCTAGCAGAAAGACAGAAAAGCAGCAGGCTTCAGGATCAGTAAGAGACTCTGGCTCAAAAAAGAACGGGGAGAAGAGCAACAGAGCAGGTGCCTGTTCCACTGTGGCCACAGCAAGAGACAGAGCGTCTCTACCACAGGCAAGTACATGGACACTGCAGGATACTCACGTGTGCGTACATGGGCTCCAGGTACACGGGCACTGCAGGACACTTACATGTGTGTACGTGGACTCCAAATACAGTCCGTCATGTGTGCGTACACCTCTCACATACCACACACTTACACACAAGCAGAACCAAGTGTGTAAGAGAGCCTTTTTCCACTAACAGGAGCCCAGGCTCGCCACTGTACCTTCCTCTCAGGTACACAGATAGGGAGAGGCCCTGGAAGGAACCGCAGCTCTCCATGCTCTTCTGTGTCCCTGTCACCCTGGTCATGGGCCAACGTACACAGCAGACTGCCCAGTGCCCTGGCCTTGGCTCCCAAGTCGCCTGCTCCTGCACTGAGGGCACCTTGGGGCATTGGAAAGCCCAGTGTCTGAATGCCCTTTGCTTCTACATGAAAGGGCAGGAGCTTTGGCCAGAGCCTGTCTGGCAGGCTTCTGACCTTGACACCAAGGTCCACCTCTGAATGGCTGTCCTGAGTCACATGTGGGAAGCTGTACCCATTGTCCTCAGGTTCAGAGCAACCCAACAAGGATATGGTGACCCTGCTCCACACAGACAGAAGCTGGGAACCAAGATCGGGCCTACCCCAGGTGGCATGATCGCTCACCATGGGTTGGTGGGGGGCTCTTGCCCCTCCCCTCCTGCATTGGGACCATGAGCCTGTCTTTCCCAAGGTGTGTGTGAGCAACAAGATGGTCTCATCTCTGAGACACTGCGGATGAAACTGTTTCTTAGGTTGGATTTTTATTGTAATTTTAAAAAATTTGTTAGGATACTTATAAAATGTATGATCATAACCATTTTAAGGGTTCAACATGTCAGACACATTATCGTCATTTTACAGATGTCACGCCATGCACCTCTGGGCTCTTCATCCTGTCCCTCATGAACAGTGGCTCCTGTCTTTAGGTTTGATTTGGAAATTGTGTAGATTTTGTTTGAGGACCAATTTTGTTGTCACACCAGGGTCTCCTGCCATTGCAAACGAATCTGGCTTTATATGAATGGTAGGACAATTGAACCTGGACAGACGGGCTTAGAAAGCAAACACCTTTAACCACCGAACTATTTTCCTACCCCCCTGAGGCACAAATTATTAAGGACCAAATTTGAAATCCCTGGGGCTAAAGTCCCAGCTGGCACACTCACCTGTGCCCAAAGCCTTTAATTGAAGGTAAGTGAGAGCAGGTGACCCTGGCAGGTCCATAGAGACAGTTTTGGCTTCCTAGAACCTTTTCCTTACCTCCCTCCAAGGACATAGATGGCCAACGTGGGTGGACATAGCCTTTCAGAAGAATGTAGAAAACTGAGCTCATAGGCAGGACCAGAAAACACATAGACACAAATGCCCAGGGCCAGCCCAGGCGGAGACCAAGCCTCAGTTAATATATTGGCCGGAGTGTTGAGGCAGCTGGAGCCCACAGCCTCCCTGGGGACTTGGCGGGGGGAATCAGCAGTCTGGCCAGCAGGGCAGACACTGCTGATCAGATGACACTGTGAGCTCAGCTATGACTGGAAGGTAGGAATCCCTAAGGAAGGTCTGCTCAGAGGTGTCATGCTTTTCTGAGGGGAGAATGGGGTCCCCTTGCAGCCACTCACCTGTGACACCAATGGCCTGGGCTCATAGGCCTGAGTCTGAGGGCTGCCTTAGCCCTTAGCTTCTGTCCCTTGCATTCCTGGTGACTGTCAGCCTGCTGCTTCTGAGGCTTAAGTAGGTACTTTGGCACCTGAGGACAGCTGGAGGGACCCTCTGGAAGCCTGTTGCTCTGGAGAGCAGGAGAAAGAATGGGCAGAGCCAAGACTGAGGGCATGAGGTGCTCAGCCTGGGCCCACCCACAGCCCCAGGTGCTGGGGCACCCTTACTGCTCACCCTCATGTCCACACGCCGTGCAGCCTGGAGCCTTGGAGCAGGGACAGCGTTACAGGCTGTTAGAACTTGTAGAGGGATGATCTTGACACAGCCCACCCCAAGAGCTTGCTGCCACTCGGAGCCATGTGTGCCTGTCCTAGGACTGTCCCCATGAAGGCAAGGGAGGTGCCGCATGCCTTTGGCTTGTACCTCCTATATAAGTGGGACCAGGAGGGTTGCTCACTGGGATGAGGTCCAGTGTGCTTCCACTCATGGTGGGGGCAGGTTAGAAGCTTCTGGAAAGCTCTTGCCAGTGCTTGTGTCTGGCTCACAAGGTATAATTTGTCCTTCAGAAGCCCTCATGGATTCTTGTGCAGCTGGTGGGAAGTCCTGGGTGATGGGTTCTACAGCTCTTGGCCTGGAAAAGTTAGGTCTGGAAAGTTCTAGGTCTAAAGCCAGGATTGGCTCTCTGGTCAAGCAGAGGGCAGGGTCCAGGAGGAAAGGAGACTCATTCCTGGCTGAGATTGGAGTAAAGGAGACATGGCAGGGCTTGTAACTTCCAAGGCCCTTTCTCTCCTCTCCAGTCTGCCTCTCTGGGTCTAGGAATGGTTAACAGGGAGGCTTAGTTTCCTAGTGGTGGTTTCTTCAGAAATCCTGTGGCCAGGAAATGCAGGCTCATGCCAGAAGAAACCTGGGGCAGTCTGGCCGGCTCTCTGGGCTATGACCTTGTGGAGCCAAGTGGCCTGCTGAGTCCGGTGCCTCCCCCACCCTAGGGAGCTGCTGTCGGGAGCAGCTTCCCTCAACGCTCAGGCCAGTAACTAGGCTTCCTGGAACTGGCCCATGGAGGGGGCTCTGGCCAGGGCCTGGGACCCGGCCAAGGTTATGGGCGGCGGGCCTTGTCTGTCCTCAGGAGAGGCACCGGGCCTTCCAGAAAATCCCAGTCACCAAGGTTTGCTGATCCCTTGACCACAAAAGGAAGAATCGAACTTAGGCTCCGGCAGGCTGGAGGAAAAACTGCTCCCATGTGGGCCTGCTGGCCAGCCTCAAATGTACTGATCAATCTCCTCTCAGGAAGAGCGGAGGCTCTGTGTGTGTGTGTGTGTGTGTGTGTGTGTGTGTGTGTGTGAGAGAGAGAGAGAGAGAGAGAGAGAGAGAGAGAGAGAGCAGGACTTGGTTCATTAATGAGATGAGGTAGAATCTCTGGGGTCTCTCCCAAGGAGGCCTCATTACAGCTATCACAGGAGTTAGGAGAGTGCCCCATTGGGGTGCTGATGGCTGCCTGCCAGGCTTCTAGGTTCATGTCCTGGAGCTTTGTCCTCATGATGCTGCTGGACCTTCTACCCCCACCCCCTACCCCGCCATGGGCAGGGTGATGGTTGGCCAAGGGGCATCTGGCAGGCTGCTGTGGTAGAGACAGAAGAGAGAACCAAACCAAACGGAGGGCTAGGGAGCAACTTCAGGGCAAAGAGCAAGAGGCAGGTTGGAGGCTCTCAGAAACACAGGGGCTCCACACCACCTGTGCCTACAGGAAGGGCTGTGCGTCTCCCAGTCTTTATTGTGCCAGGCATCTAGGTGGGCACAGGTGCCTGGAGTGAGACAGGCAGTGTCTGGATGAGCATGCAGAGGACGGCTGAATGAGTTATGCAGGAGTATGTTACCACCAGTGAAGAGAAGAGGACAGGTTAGGCTCAGCACATTCAAAGGCCCAGTCCTCGGGAGGGAGGAATATGCCAGCAAAGCAGGCAGGCCGGAAGTGCTCAGGCTGCCTCCTAGGGTTTGGAGCTCACTCTTGACCTCAGTGTGTAGTTGGCAGGCAGGGATAATGACCTCCTGCTCCAGCCTGGTATGGACTGTCCCAGGCTCATCCCCTAGGCATGTGATTGGCAGGTGACTGATGGTCCTAGTGAGTGACCTATGGTAGATGAAGGTGGCCTCTTGCCCCATTGTTCTCTGACTGGGAAACTTCCGGGAAGAGAGATACCCTTGTTGGACTCCCTGTAGTGCCAGACATGGGGATTGGTGGGGTATCCAGGGTCTCAGGAATCTGAGGCTGAGAGTTAAATGGACCAGAACCCCCATAACCCCACCCATCATCTGTGAGCCAGAGGTTGGCTGGGCCTTGGCCTTTTAAGGGCATCTCTTATTAGCACCTCATGACTATAGCTCTGATTACAGTGCCATCCTGGTGGCAACCAAGGCTTCTCTGTCCTGTCTGGCTAGGTGCCATACTGCACTGCCTGCCCCTTGTACATGTGTATTTGCTTTGGGAGTGAGATGCAGACATCTTGGGGGTGGTGGCAGGAGCCACATGGCCCACAGTGCTGTCAACACTGGGGAAGCTGAGCCCAGCTGTGGTTGGGGTGGGTGTCCCTCCAATGGGCTGAAGTCAGGCACATGCACTGTGACCTTCTGTGAACTTCTTACCAGACTTGGGATTCCTTGCTGGTTCCCCTCCTCAGGCCTGGATGTGGGCTGTTCTCAAAGCTAGGAGTGCTGATCCTTGCAGAAGTCCCTGGGGCTGGGGAGAGGACAGGAAGGGCTGGCAAGGAGGCTGTAGTGAAGGCATTCTTCCAGAACCTCAGCATCTGTGTCCCTGTGCCAAGTTTGTGCTGGTATGGCGTGGCAGGGATTGGCCTGGGAGGGAGAGACGAGGCCCCGGAACAGTGGGCCCATGGTCCAGGCGCCACTGGAAGCCCTCAGACCCCACCAGGGCTAAGGTGAGGGTGAAGGTGTGCTGTACATGGCTGCTTCCAGTAGAAGAGGCCCGGGTTCCAGCTGTGTGCCCAACACAGATGTGTGCCACAGGAAGTACTGGCTGCAATATTGGAACCTGTGGCTATGGCTGTCCTGGCATCAGCCTTGCCAGCTGCTGGAGGCAGACTGCTCTGCATTCCAGGACCTTCTCTCTGCATCCCATAGCCAAGGAAACATGGCAGAGTGGACGAGTTGCTCGATGAATGGATCTCTGGGTAGGGCATGCTGGGCTCGGGTCTGCCAGGGTCTGATGGACTGCATGCTGCTGGACACCTTTCTGTTTAATTGTTTGCAAGTGTTAAAGGGTCTTAGCATGATTCAGGATGACCAAGGATGTCACCCACAGCTGATGCCTCACACAAGGTTTTGATGGTCAATCTACAGAAATGTACAAAAAAAAGCTAGCTTAGCTAGGTTAGTTCAAGATTGATGCAAAGAAATAAATCGTATTTTGTTAAGTTGCAGCAAATAAATTCAAAATTGAAATATAACCAATAAGTATGGAGTACTTAGGAATACATCAGAAATTGTGCCAGTCCTGATTGAAAGTACAAAATCATGACTGGGGAGTTAAGGAGTTAACAGAGGGACGTGCTGGTCCCTGAGCTGAGGATGTCAGTCCCTTCTAGGTTAATCTGCTGGTCTGAGCAGCCCATCTGAATCCCAACAAGTTCTGTGGACATCAGCAGCGCTGCTCCAGCCCATGGGGAAATAGAAGGGACCTTGACTGACCAGTGAATTTGATAAAGTAGCCAGGCCTTGTGATCCAAGCTTGTAATGCCAGCTGCTCTGGAGAGGCAGGAGGATCAAAACTTTAAGGCTGGAAGATTTCTCAGTGGTTAAAGGCACTTGCTTGCAAAGCCTGATGGCCTGGGTTTGATTCCCCAGCATCCACATAAAGCCACGCATGGCACATATATGTCTGGAGTTGGTTTGCAGTGGCAGGAAGCCTTGGCATGCCTATACACAGGCATTATCTCCCTCCCTCCTTCCTTCCCTTCTTCCCTCCCTCCCTTCTTCTCTCCCTCCCTCCCTCCCTTCTTCTCTCCCTCCTTCCTTCCCTCCTCCCCTCCCTCCCTCTCTCCCTCCTTCTCTCCCTCTTTCAAATAAAATTTAAAAGAATGTCAAGGCTTGCCTGGGCTACAGGGTGAGTTTAAGATTAGTCTAGACAACTTAGTGAGATCCTGTCTCAAATCCATATTTTTGAAATGTCAGGGGCAGGGAGAGGCCAAGTTAGGGATGTAGCACAGGGGTAGAATACTTGTCTAGTATGTATGTGGTCCTAGGTTCAATCCCCAGCGCTGACAGAAAACACATAAAACTCCTTAAAGCACAAAGATTTGGAGGAGCTGTGTGATCTGATTTCTAGACTTGTTACAACGCTACCACAGTGAGGACTGTGAAGATGGCATTCAGACAGGTAGTAAGTCAGTGCAGCAGAATAGGCTCGTACGTGGACACAGTTCTGACTCAGGTGACAAGGACTCAGTGAAGAAGGGACAGTCCTTCCAGCAAATGGAGCAGTGCGCCTGGGTATTTGTAGGCCAACAGGGCGCCGTGCACCCACACCTCTCACTACATATAAGACATGATCTAAATACCTGCTAGCACTATGCAACCTCTAGAAAAAAACAGGAAAACTTTGTAATATTGAATTAGAAAAAAGATTTTTTAAATGTCAACCTTCTCTGCAGCTTTTATTTTATTTTATTTTATTATTTTATTTATTTCAGTGAGTGTGTGTGAATGCCAGGGCCTCTTGCTGATGCACATGATGTTTTGTGTCTGGCTTCCGTGGGCAGCTTGGGAATTGAACTCTGATTAGCAGGCTTTGCCAACAAGTGCCTTTAACTGCCGAGCCATCTTCCCACCCCCAGAGAAAAGGGTTTCTCAGATTTAACACCATCAGCAAGGCTATGAAAAAATTAAGAGATTGGATTTTAGGAACTTTTACCTGGGCTGGGAAGGTGACTACACGGATAAGATGCTTACCACAGAAGCCTGGATGCCTGGGTGGGAGGCAGGGACAGAAGAATTTCCTGGAAGCTCAAAGCTTGCAGCGGGCACAGGAAAGAACACCAGTGAAAATGAGAGACACCCTGCCCCAAAAAAGGTGGAAAATGAGGTTCGACTCCTCAAAGTCATTCTCTGATCTCCATGTGCACACCAGGACACACACACACACACACACACACACACACACACACACACACACACATGCACACACACAGAGCTTTTGCCCTTTTGAAGAAATGAAGACAGGTACCAGCCAGGGAGTCTTTTGCAAAGGATCTATGTCTTGTAGCCAGCGCTGTCTAAAGAATGCCCAGCTTTACCAAAAGAGCCCACTGTCAAAACGGGCCTGCCGCTTGGACATTTCACCAGCGGTGCTGCATGGATGGCGCATGAGCAGGTGAGTTCAGCCACAGGCATCACCAGGGAAATGAAGATGAAAGCCACACCTGGAGCACTTGTGACTGAAGTGGCCTCTGCTTCAAGGGTTCCCTTGCTTGGGTGTTGACGAGCTTGGAGTCCACCGGGAGCCTCATACACTCTAGGTGGGACTGTAACTTGGTGAAGTCACTCCAGAAAATAGTCTGACAGGTTTTTTAAAAGTTAAACATAGCCAGGCGTGGTGGCACACACCTTTAATCCCAGCACTTGGAAGGTAGAGGATCGCCATGAGTTTGAGGCCAGGCTGAAGTGAATTCCAGGTCAGCCTGGGCTAGAGTGAGACCCTACCTCATAAAAAAAAATTACAAACTGGGCTGGAGAGATGGCTCAGCAGTTAAGGTGCTTGCCTGCAACACACGTTTGATTCCCTAGTACCCAGATGCACAAAGTGGCATGTTCGTCTGCAGTTGGTTTGCAGTGGCTAGAGGCCCTGCTCTCTCTCTCTCTCTCTCTCTCTCTGCTTTCAAATAAAGTTTTTTTTTTAGTTATTTGTATTTAATTGAAACTTTTTTCTTTTTTTTTTTTAAATTATTGTCCATAATGAGTTACATTGTTTAGTGGGCCAACAATGAGTTGTTAACCCCAAATCCTCATTGCCCCCCCTCCCCATCCCCAATCAGCTGGATATCCTCCTCCATGGGCCGTCTGTATCAGTCTTTGTGGTAGGGGACCATGGATAACCCAGTTTTCAGCCAGGTTCTCATGACCCAAGTGTGTTGTTACTGAGGGGTGCCATGCCTCTGGATAGTCTCCCCCACCATGGCTCTCACAATCTTTCCGCCCCCTCTTCCGCTCAGTTCCCTGAGTCGTGGTGGGTAAGTATTAAGGCTTCTTTAATGTTAAAGATATTTTTTAAAAGGTTAAGTATATGCACTGTTTCGTGTGTTGAAAGCAGGGCTTTGGGACAGTGGTTGGGTCACAGGCTCTGACTTCTTCAGTGGGTGAATCTGCTGTGGTTTATGCGGTTGATGACATTATTGGATAACTGGTAGCAGTTAGGAAGTGGGGCCTACCTGGAGGAAACAGGTCACTATGGGTGTTCCCTGGTACGATATACCTGGTCCCCACCCCTGGCTGGCTGGAGGAGGTGTCACCTAGGCCAGATCCTAGGCTCCACCCCTGTCCAGCTTCTGTCTGCTTCCTGACTGCCTTGAGGTGTGCAGCTTTGCTCTTCACCATCCTGCCATGATGCCGCCCAGAGAAATGGAACCAGCCAGCCATGTGTGGGAACCTCTGAAACCATGAGCCCAGACAACTCCTTCTTTTGCAAATTGTTTTTCTCAGGTATTTGTCAGAGCAACGAAACACACACACACACACACACACACACACACACATACACACACACAGCCTACAACTCAGCTATTCTAGACTAGAGAAATGAAAATACTGGTCCTTTCAAAGGCCTCTGTGAATGCTCACAGCAACATTATGGATAACAGCCCCAAACTGGAAACAAAATACGTATCCATCGGGAAGCGCAAGGGTAAGTGAGCCCACCCCGGGGATGGAGTTCTAGACCTGCTCCAGTATGTGACTGTCCAGCGATTCTGCTGAGCAAGTGACAGAAACCAGGCGAGTGTGCACCATGGGAGCTCGCTAGGCATTTTGGAACATGGTGGCTAGAACCTCAGCTGGGGTGGTCTGGATTGCCTGAATAGGGGTGAGAAGGGAGGAAGACCGGGGAGAGGGGGAGCTGGAGGAGAGAGGGGCAGGGGGACCACAGAGGGCCTTCTGGAGCCTTGGGCAACACACTTTCTTGATGGCGGTGACAGTTTCCCCACGTCATGTAAACAACAAAACCTCCAGACAACTCAGCCGTCTGGCACGCTGCGTTTCCCAGAGGGAAAGCTGCTGTATGTGCATGCGTGTGTGCACTGTGTATCCATACAGCTTTCCAGAAACCTCCACCCCATTCGGTACATGACTCTGCAGAGGTGTGCACTCCAAGGAGAGAACACAGAGTGCTCTCTTCCTGCTCATGTGCACAGTGGACAAGGGTGGACACTGCCAGTCACATCTGGCTCCACACAGGCACTGCTCTCTTTCCCAGGGGCTGTAAGGAACATGGCACTGGCTCAGTGTGGGTGACCAGGAAGTGGATCCAAGCTAGCCTGTGATGCCAATACTTAAGAGGTGGAGGCAGGAATATGAGAGTTTCAGGTCAGCCTGGGCTACACAGTGAGGTGGAAGTCAGCCTGGGCTATGCAGTGAGGTGGAGGCCATCCTGGGCTATGCAGTGAGGTGGAGGCCATCCTGGGCTACATAGTGAGGTGGAGGTCATCCTGGGCTACGCAGTGAGGTGGAGGTCAGCTTGGGCTATGCAGTGAGGTGGAGGCCATCCTGGGCTACACAGTGAGGAGGAGGTCAGCCTGGGCTACACAGCAAGACTCTGTCTCAAGAAAACAAAGACATGGAAGAAACCAACTGCTCTCTGGGCTTGAGACCCACTCCACAGGTGGGAAGTTCTTCTTGGTACTGAAAACCTAATGAAACGTCGATGGCTGGGGAGGCCATAGAGCCCTAGTGGGGGGACTTCCGCTGTTCTCTAGCTAAAGGGGTGTATTATGCTCACTAAACTGCCCTCAAAATACTCATGTTTATGCCCATATGTTAATGCTACTCTCACTTTTGGTTGGAGAAGCTTCTCTTTTCAGATGGCGGTGACCACTGGGGACACTCAAAACTCAAGTGCCAAGAGGAAGGGGCAGCGGAGTGTTCAGTACTAAGGGAGACAGCGCTAAGGCTCAGGGACCATTGCAGAGAGGTGGTGAGAGGATTGTAAGAGCCAAAGGAAGGGGAAGAGCGAGCGCTTACCATGCTGTTTTCCAGAAGTATTGTGGAAGCGGCCTTGAGATTCATGACCTCACAGTAGCTGACACTACCTACACAAGACCTGTGTGATAGGAGGGAAAATGATGACGTCAAATAGAAGAGAGACTAGTTGGGAGTCAGGGGAGGAGGGATTTGGGAAGGAAAAGGGGAGGGGCGTGGGAAAGGGTTAGGATGATGATATCTGCTTCTATTTATGGAAGTTGTTAATAAAGTTTTTTTTAAAGAAAAAGTTAGCTGCTCTCTTGTCTAGAGAAGCTTCTCTTTTTCAGATGGCGGTGACCACTGGGATAACTCAAAAGACACCACAGTGCTGAGAGGAAGTGACAGTGGAGTGTTCAGCACTGGGACATCTCCATCACACTTCCCGAGGCTCAGGGTCTATTGTGGAAGAGGTGGCGGAAAGATTGTAAGAGCCAAAGGAAGGGGAGGACTGCTTGCAATGCAATCTTCCAGACACAAAATGGCCTTGATATTCATGACTTTACAGTGCCTGATAATACCTACACATAATGAGAGGAAAAGATGATGACACCGAAACAAAGTAGAGACTAATTGAGAGGAGGAAGAGATATGGGTAAGAAGGGGAGGGAATCCTAATGGTTTATGGTCTATAATTATGGGCGATATCAATGTAAAAAAAAGCTTAAAAAAACAAAAATCTAATAAAAAAGTCAAACAGGGGCTGAGAGATGACTCAGTGGGTAAAGTGTTTTTCTTGGAAGCAAACTTGTAAGAGAACTTGAAGTTTGGATCCCCGACATGCACATAGCAATGCCAGGCGTGGCCAGCTGTACGTCCACCTGTAAGATGAGTAGGTGGACATGGGAAGGTCTTTGGGACTTGCTGGCTAGCTTGTCTAACTGAATCAGTGAGTTCTAGGTTCAGAGAGAGGCCCTGAATCATAAAAAAATGCAGAAATGTGTTAGGGGAAGACACCTGCTACCAACCTCTGGCCTCCACACACATGTGCCCCCATATGCTTACATATGTGCATGCACATTACACACACACTTAAAAGGTCACTCATCTAGCTTGGCTGAGAGCAAGGGTCCTCACATTCCCTGCATTGTGCTTACTGGTGACTGAGCTACCTTTTCTCACCTGCAGCCAGTGCTGAGAGTTCACCATCCATTTCACTGTACATTTAGCTTTAGAAAAATGAGGCAAACTGGAGAGGTAGCTCAATGGGCAGAGTGCTTACGTAGTGTCCAAAAGGCCCTGGGCTTGATAGAGCACACCTGTAACTTTAGCACTTGGGAGGTGTGGCAGTTTGATTGAATGTCCCCTGATAGATTCAAAAGTGTATTAAAGGTTTCTCTAGCCTTCTGGCTGGAGGAGGTGTCACCTAGGCCAGATCCTAGGCTCCAGCCCTAAGGTGATTCTGGGGTGGATGTGAAATTCCAGCTATACATATGCAAAGAGCAGTCTGAGCTCAGGTCTGGAGTTCCTGCTCTTTGCTATTGGGAGTGTGCTGGCTGGAGGTGCTGGGTTTCTCTCTCTGCTTGAATCTGTGAAAGGGGGCCAACCTCTTTTGCCATTCTGGAACTTCCCCTGGATCTGTTACTTTAATAAATAAATCCTTTCCTTCCAAAACTGTGTCTGGTTTGAAGATTCATCCCAGTTGCATGTGGCTGACTATGACAGGAGGTAAAAGCAGAAGGATCAGAAGTTCAAGGTCACCTTGAATTACACAGTGAGTTCAAGGCCAGCTTAGGCTACTCGAGACCTGCTTCATGAGAGAAAAGAAAAAAGAAAAGAAGAAGGGAGGGAGGAAGGGAACTACATTCCAGGAGCAGGCTTCTTGGGGAGTGGTGGGAAGACTGGCTGGTGGTTGCTGGAAGGAAGCTGCAGCAAGGATGGAAAAACCAAAGCTCCATTCCCTGGGAAGAGAGCCAGGGTTCCCGTCTCAGCCCAGAGCCCTGCAGGCTTGGGGTGGAGGGGCAGTGGGCAGAGTGCTCATTCTATACCCCAAACTTCACATTTCCTGAATGCTTTCAGCACAGACAAAATGCCCTGGAGTCTTCAACTGTCATGGGGCATGAGGCCAGGAGCATCCTGACCAGGACAGGGAGACTTTTGTCATGTGTGCTGTTTATGTCTGAATGATCCAGCCTGGTTGCCAAAGTGAACAGGTTTCAGCGGCAACCACTGAGTCATACCTGGCAGGTGGAGGACCCAGCCCTGTACCCTCCAGCCTGGCAGGTGGGGGGATTCAGCCTGCTACCCTACCCCTGTCATGACCTTTGGAGGGAGGCAGTGGTCTGAGGATTAACTGAGGAGATCTCCTGCCATCTTGCCTGCTACCTGGAACTCCACAGAAGGCTCAAAGGAAGGACAGACAGCTCCTGTGGCAACATGGAATGTCCCAACAAGATGTACCAAGAGTGACAGAAGCCAGTCTGGGTGGGGCAGAGAGAGAGAGCAGTGTCGTGCTCTCAACATTTGGAACCTGATTAAGTTGTCTTGGTGGACTCAGATGTTTTTCTCCGCTTTATCACAATTTGAAGTTATATATTCACTTTAGATTTACTTGGGGGGGGGCTATGATCCCCACTCAAAATCATGGGGAATCTGATCCCCCACCATGGTATTGAAGGACCCACCTTCAGTACTTTGGAGGAATCTCACTCAGAAAGAAGGTCTTCACCGCTGTGATCCAGTCTAGGTGAGGACCATCTACAGTGGGGTGGGACTGAATCCAACGTGACCAGTGTGCTTAGAAAAAGGCATTTGGACACAGATATGCACACATGGAGACCATGGTCACTTGAAGACAAAAGCAGATATCTGGCTGTTCTTCTATGAGCCAAGAACCCCTGAGGGTTGCCACCAAATCCATGGAAGCTATAGAAGACACCAGGAGCAGGCTCCTGGCCTCTGGCTCTGCGTCCAATCCATCCGTGTTCTTTGTTACAACGTCTGCACTGACTCATACGCTCTAGCGCCTGCTCCTCTGGACTGGGGGCTCCACACAGGCAGCAACCATGTCACCCTACCACCAGGAGCCCCCATTCCAGGAGGCCCTGTGAGTGTTCAGACTGACTGTATAAAGACCCTTCATGTAGCCTCTTGTCATTTTCCCCAAGGGCTATCCATCACAGGGCAGAGAACTCTTGTCCTCTCCTGGCCTTCAGGTTGAGCGCCGCCTTCAAGGCCTGGTGAGTTCCTGAGTGAAATGACCGCATGTACCTGGAGGGGTGTGATGGGTATATGTGTGAGCAGTGGCTGTTTTCTTGTTTTCCCTCTGAGAGCACTTAGACAGGGCTGGGCAGCCCACCTTGGAGCTTGGAGTAGTAGGGTCTTCAAAGGTTAGTGAGGCATAGGGAGGTCTCATCTCCTGAACAGTCTATAGTGAAGAGTAGCCAGATCCCCATCTCCTGATGGCCTCCTGCCTAGGCTGTTTGCGGGGACCCTGACTTGCAGTGTCTGGGAATGTAGCCTTGGTTTGGAAACCAGCTCTAGAGGAAATGCCCCTCAGTGGTCCTGAGGATGCATAAATGTCACTCCCCACATCCTTTGTCCTCTTGCAGAGAGGGAGGCCCTCAGGGATAAAGGCTTGTGCCTGCCTTGCTGAGAGAGCTGCCTGGCGGGGTGGGGGCTTCTTCGATTCGTGCACAGCCATTAGGTGGGGACCAGGCTTGGCTGTGGCCTAGCAGTGTAGAGAGGGCTCTTCCATTAGCCTCACCCTCCTGAGACACCAACCATCAGAGGGAAGGTCCGATACCAGAATGAGCTGGGGATAAATTCTGTAGCAGGGGCTGCTTTGAGGGCACCTTGCAGGCAGTACAGAAGTCCACCATCTGCTGAGGGCAGGTGTGAGTTCTGCAGGCCAGCATGGCGGGCCAGCCAGCTGGTGCTCAATCCTGGAGGTGGCCGGTGGACAGGCCAGATGTCACCTGAGGGCCATTAACAACCAGTATCCAGAGTCCTCTGACCCATCCTGTCTACCCATAATTACTTGGCATCTGCACAGACCTTAGGGCCAGGAGCGGCCATCTGGCCATGTCCATCCTTCAGCAGAGAGCGAGGTTGTCGTTTGGCTGTGTGTACAAACCTCAGGAGATTGCTGGCCACACTGACTCTCCCTCGAGCCTCCAAATGTCAAGATCTCTGGCCTGGCTCTCAGGGTTTTGACACCAGCAGGGAAGCCCCACCTTAGGCCAAGGATTTCCTGTTCTTTGAAAGGATCCTGGTTCCAAGTCCCACCCCTGGAAGGTTCCAGACACTGAGGGGAGGAGTGGAGAATGTGAGCTAGTGAGCCAGGGTGGGTGATCCTGTTTTCCCTTGAAAGCTCTGGTCTCGTGCCAGGGGGTGGGGATGTGTTCCTGAACGAGGAGGAATGGCAGGGAACCCTCTCCATCATGGGCAGCAGAGAGCAGCTGGCAGAACCATGTCTTTATCCTACCATCAGAACCAGGTTTGGGTCAGAGGTATGTCAGAGAGCTTGGATTTGCATATTTTCAATAAGGACATGGGGTATCCTGGCCCTGGCCTCTTGGACAGAGCTTTCTGTTACTGGGCACCATGTATGGACACTCAGCTTAGGACCCTCATGGCATCCCATGGGGATTCCATCACTTCCCTTGCAAGATCCCTGTGTGTTACTTGCTCATTGGAGATGCTGGTTTATCCCTGCGGGTTTGTGGTAAGGCCAAAGTGAGTCCATGTTGTGGTGGGCACTACCTGCCCCTGGCTCTGACCCATCTTCCCAGGGTCCTGAAGGTCCCACTTCATCCTCCCAACTTGCCTTCCCCCCTCTCTCTCCTTCTCTCTCTCTCTCTCTCTCTCTCTCTCTCTCTCTCTCTCTCTCTCTTTACCTTTGGAAATTTGGAAAGTCACAAAGGAACAGTGAACATAAGACACTGCCATATTTCTGCCACACCCACTCCCGCCACCATATGAAGTGGACAGACAGTCTTTTGTGGTTTAAAAAATTTATTTATTTATTTGCAAGGAGAGAGAGAGAAAAAAAGAGAGAAGACATACAGAGAGAATGGGCACAGCAGGGCCTTCAGTCCCGGAAAACAAACTCCAGATACATGTGCCACCTTTGTGCTTCTGGCTTTTCATGGGTCCTGGGGAATCAAACCCATGTCGTTAGGAAAGGCAAGTGCCTTAACCGCTGAGCCATCTCTCCAGCCCCAGGAGTCCAGTCTTGATGAAGAGTTGAAAACACCCATCACACACATATCCAGGACCCCCACTCCAGAAAGCTCCCAAGCGTGGCGGCTTTCAGATCAGGCAGCTATTTGAGAAGCCAGCTCCTCAGCTAAGCCCAGGCCTGCCCCTCAGTGGAGCCCAGGCCTGCCCCTCAGCTGAAGTGGAGCCAGCCCTGACTCTCCAGCCCAGCCTTTCATGCTGTGTCACATGTGCACACTCTCCACTCCTCCTTGACCATCAGTGAGGTCTTATTTTCATCTGCTCTACCATTTCCCGGCCTCTTCCCCCCACACCACTGACTCTCAGCTTCAGCCCACACCTGACTACTGCTGACTGCCTTACATGCACAGGTCAAGGTGTGTCAGCTGCAGAGGGGCTTCCACCCATGCCATCCCACTCTGTGGTATTTTCAGCCTACAATGGTATTTAGACCTGCCATACCAACATTCGTACCTAGCTCACTCTCTGTAATAACCACCAACACTCCATTCCAGATGTTCTTCAACACCCGAGATACATGGAAATTGAATGGATACCTTCAGGGCTGGGAAGTTAGCTGTCGGTAGTGTCCCTCTGCGAGGACTTGTTTGATCCCCAGTGCCCATGTAAAATGCAGGGCACGGTGGCACGTGCTTAATTCCCATGCTGGGGAGGCAGAGACAGGTGGATCCCTGGACAGTTAGTCTAGTCTAATTGTTAAGCTCCAGGCCAGTGAGAGCCTGTGTCCAAAAGGTTATAAGACCCCAGGCTCTTCTCTGGCCCCCACAGGCACTCATGGGCATGTGCACATACACACCTCCCCACACACACTCACACAATTTTAAAAAGATGCATTTGATCATCCAATCAGCATGTAGGGTGTGGGTTATTCACCTCATGACCGCGGGCTGCCTGGAAGCTGAGGTGGCTGCCATTGTCCAGTTCTGCATCCCATTGGCTCTGTAAAAGATCAAAACTCAAAGTATAGTTTCTGTTGAATGCATATCGCTTTTATACGCCGTGAAATCTAACCATCATCATACAACCCACTGTGAGTGGCACACCATCCCTTCACCACAGCAGAGCGAACCTGTGAACCCACACATGCTGCCTCCTTCGCTCCCCAGCCCAGAGCCTCCTCCCGCAGCTTCCTGCTGCTCCCTGGGCTTGGGGGTATATTAGTCAATCTACTCATTGCTGTAACCTAATATCTGACCAGAAGCATCTTAAGGAAGGAAAGGATTTATTTCACCTTATAGTTTCAAGGAGATACATCCTGTCATGGCAGGGAGCTCATGGTAACAGCAGAGAGAGTCCGGCTGGTCACATTACAACCAGAGTCAGGAAGCAGAGTACCAATAAGAAGAAGGACCAAAACTTCAAGGTGACCCATTTCCTCCAGAAAGGTGCCACCTCTTAAAGGTTCTACCACCTTCCCAAACAGCACTACCCACTGGGGACCAAGTGTTCAAACCTAAGGGACCCCCTACGTGGGTCATGTGACCTTGATGGGAGTTGGAGTCCAAGAATATGTCAGGGCTACTGGCTGAGAGCAGAGGACCAGAGCTTTGGGGCCCAAGGTAGGATTTTAGGTTGGGGACCCTGTGAGCCCTCGTGACATAGGCTTATATGACTTCTTCCCATTCAGACCCAGGCCTCATTGCTAACCTGGATTTTCATCACCTGGTGTGAGACCCTGGAAAAGATTACCTGGACAAGCCACCACTTGATGTTCAGTAAGATGCAGGGGAAAGAGAGGGAGAGAGGAAGGGACAGAGAGGTACTGTGTGTGGTGTATGTGTGAGCTATATGTGTGTAGTGTGTGTGGGGAAACATATGGGGTTTGCTGTGTGTGTGTGTGTGTGTGTGTGTGTTGGGGGCATGGAATGTGGAATACTGTGGTTTGTGTATGGTGTTTATTGTGTGTCCTGTAAGGGCTGCGATGTGTGTATGTGTACCTGTGTCTCTGGGCAGGGCAGGGAGCAGGCCAGGCCAGCGTGGGGAGCCCTGCTGGTTAGGGATGTTATTGATATAATGCTGAGGCCTCATCTATGATTTCTAATGCACCCAGGCACCCTTCCAGCACCCATCTAGCTATCCTAGCCTGTGAGCTGCCCTTTGCGACTCTTCACTAATTCTTTTTTTCTTTTCCTTTGTTTTTTCAAAGTAGGGTCTCGCTCTAGTCCAGGCTGACCTGGAATTCACTATGTAGTCTCAGAGTGGCCTCAAACTCACAGCGATCCTCCTACCTCAGTTTCTTGTGTGCTTGGATTAAACATAACAGAGAGAGAGAGAGAAAGAGAGAGAGACACACACACACACAGAGAATGAGAATGGGCATACCAGAGCCTCTAGCCACTGCAAACAAATTCAAGATGCATGTGACACTTTGTGCATCTGGCTGTACATGGGCACTGGGGAATCGAACTCAGGTTGTCAGGCTTTGCAGACAAACGCCTTAATCACTGAGTTCCCTAATTCTTTTTAAAAATGATTTTATTTATTTGCAAGGAGAGAAAGAGAGAGAGAATGAGAATAGTTAAACCAGAGGCCTGTACCATGCAAACAAACTCCAGATGCATATACTACTTTGTGCATCTGGCTTTATGTGGTACTGAGGAATGGAACCCAGGCCATCAGGACTTGCAGGTAAGTGCCTTTAACCACTGAGCAATCTCTCCAGCCCCACTCTTCATTAATTCTAAAGTTCTCAGAAAGTTCCAAAGGCAGGGTGACAGTGTGGGACTCTCCCTTCTCCTGTTAGGACAGATCCTGGGTGCCTCACAGCCCTTAGGCAGACCAGGTTGCCAGCAGAGCCCCCTGCTGGGCAAAGGGAGGGGTGGCAGCATTGCCAGGACTCATCACAGGGCAGGCTCGGCATCCTCTGGGTCGCCAGTACTTTCCTAAGGTAGGGACAGAGCAGGGGGCCTGCGGTCCAAGGAGCAGGCCTAACCACCTTTCTTGAAGGCTGGCCCTGTGTTAGCCTGGCTGTGGCGTCTCTGCATTCTCATCTCACTCCCTCTACCCCACCTGGCCACATCAGGAGCTGCCCTCCAGATCTGAGGGCCACAGAAGTAAGTAGCCAGCAAGAACAGCCTCTTTTGGACTCAGGCTGCTCTTCCAGGTCCTCGGTGGTGAGCTGGACATTTGTCCCGTTGCTTTTCTAGATCTTTTGGGAAAGACCTCTGTCCTGCCCCTCCTCTTCAGCCATAGGCTCCAATAGTAGGATTGTATCCTAAACCCCGCTGAGCAGAGGGTGTTGCCTTCAAGCCAGAGGCCTTGGCACTCCATTGATCTTGTGCCTATCAGTAAAAATGTTTGCACTCTGGGCACTTTATGTCTATGTCAAATAAAAGCTAGAAGAAGCCGGTGTTTTGTTCTAAGCTCCTGCGCTTGGTCCCGACATACGGGCTAAAAATCAAAGTGGTGTTACCCCTGCTAGCGGACCTCACCACCAAGCTGAATCTGAATCTGAGAAGTCAGGAGGGAGAGATGATGGCTACGTTTCACAAACAGGCCAGCTTCCATTGCGTGACCATGAAGTTCCCTCTGCTCTAGTCCTGACCTGAAAAAGTGACCCCAGTGACCGAGGATGGTCTGTCCTGTGCTCAAATAAAGCCACCTCGAGTCCCTCCAGGTTTTGTTTTTTCTGTTTCTGTTCTCTTCAGCCCTCCTCTGTCGGTAAAGACAGCTTCCGCTGCACAGCACCATGGATCTCTTTAAAACTGATCAAATTTAAATTTAGTGTCTTTAACTTTGTTGTAATTGTGCCCTCCGGCTTCCATGCCAGAATATTGGGAATTGTGCCTGTGCTGGGGTCTCTTAGCCAGTGTCCCTGGGCTCAGTGCACCCGTGTCTGAGTGAGGCTGATTCCACAGACAAGTGTTGAACCTGCTGATCTCCATGGTGACTCCCTAAGCAGTCTGCTCTCAGTGAGACCCCTGTCCTCAGCAATGACGATGGGGTTTTAAACCACTTTCGGCAGGTCACACAGGACCCTAACCAGGGAGCTGGCTGTCTGGGCCTCCTCTGGTTCCTGTCCTGGATCCTGGGAGCAGTAGTGCCCAGAGGAGGGGGCTGGACTTCTCCTGGGGGCTGAGCCAGGCTGTCCCTGGGAAGCCCACACTGCCCATCCTGACTGTATTCCAGAAGGTGTTCTGGTCTCCAGACTGCTCTTGCCTTGAGTGACTTTTCACACTTCTTCAATTCCAAGGGGCTCATCCCTGCAGCTACAGATGACTATGGAGTTGTCGCCACCACTGCAGAGGCCCATTGAGGTGGCCCAGGCCACAGCTCAGTAGCTATGTTCTTGATAGCAGCACAGGGTGAGTGGGGTGCTGATGCAGGGGGGCCTGGGCTCTCAGCAGGGTGGATGGAGGCCTGAAGGCTGCATGACTGTCTCCTTTGCTCTGACTTATGGTGCTCAGGTGGCTGCCCCGCCCCCTCCATCATCCACACCTCAGTCCTGCTCCCCGGTCCCAGGTGGGTCTGCCTCATCCAGCCACCAGAATCTTTTCTGTTTTTCATTTTTTTTTTTTTTTGAGGCAGGGTCTCTCTCTAGCCCAGGCTGACCTAGAACACTCTATAACTCTGACTGGTCTCAACCTCAGCCACCCTGTTCTAGAATTAAAGGTGTGTGCCATCACACCTGGCTTAGAACGATGCCATCTTTCTGTTAAGCACTGATTCCAAGCCCCTCCCCAGTCCCTAACCCCCAATACCCTACTATCTGAAGTAGACAACCCTCCCTACCTCATGTAAATATAGTCATACAGTATTGTCCTTTTAAAAATATTTATTTGCAAGCAGACAGAGATAGAGAGAAGAGAGAGAGAGAGAGAGAGAGAGAGAGAGAGAGAGAGAGAGAGAGAGAGAGAGAGAAGAGAAGAGGCGCACCAGAGCCTCCAGCTACTGCAAACAAACTCCAGAAGCATGTGTCACTTTGTGCATCTGGTGGGTGCTGGGGAACTGAACTCCGGTCCTTAGGCTTTGTAGGCGAGTGCTTTAACCACTGAGCCATCTCTCCAGCTCAGCATCTCCCTTTTGTAACCAACTTTTAAAATCCAGCACAATGCCTGGAGGTTCATCTACACTGCAGTGTGTGTCAGTTCTTGATTCCTTTGAAAGGTGGAGCAGTATTCCATTCTGTGGACATACCACACTGTGATTGTTCATCCACTTCCAGCTGTTGGGAACACGGGAGGATGGCTGCCCTTTGGGGTTGCCGGACCCCAGGGTAATCATCCACGCTTCGCTCTGTTTTACACCGTGGATGCACTGGTTTAGCCTCTCACCACATCTGTCAACACTGTTCCTTCCCCTTTTTCGGTAGGAGCTGTCCTCTGGGTGTCATGAGTTTCAATTCCCTGATGAGTGACGATGCTGAGCGTATTTCATGTGCTTTTTGGCCAGTTGCATGTCTTCTTTGGGGAAAAGGTTCATTTGTGTCTTTAGCCCATTTATTTTTATTGCCATCATTATTATTTTTTCTTTATAAATTGTAGGATAGATTTGTCTTTCTTCAAATGATGCTCTTGACATGAGAGCAGGCGTTATGTTGGCTCTGCAGGTTGTTTTGGGTAGTATTTATAGCATTAAATCTTCCAACTCATTCCACTAATCATAGCACGTAGAAGCTGAGGCAGGAGGATGGCAAGTTTGAGGCCAGCCTGGGCTATATAGTAAGATGTTGCCTTCACAAATAACAACAGGGCTGGAGAGATGTCTTAGTAGTTAAAGACACTTGTTTGCAAAGCCTGCCAGCCTGGGTTTGATTCCTCAAGACTCATGTAAAACCAGATGCACAAAGTGACTCATGCATCTGGAATTCATTTGCAAGAGGCCCTGGAGCACCCTTTCTCCCTTTCTCTCTTTCTCCCTCCCCTCAAATAAATAAAGAAAATTTAAAATTATAAAAAACAACAACATAATCTTCCAATCCATGAACATGGGTTGCCTGTCCACACCTTTAATCTCTTTGATCAACATTTTGTAGTTTTTGGTGTCAAGCTTTCACCTCCTTGTTTAATTTCGAAGTATCTTGTTCATTTTGATGCTAATGCAACCGTGATTGCTTCTCAGCCTCTTTGCAGGTCGCTGGTTGTCAGTGGGCAGGCGTGAAGTGGCATTGTGGGCCGCTTCTTTCACGGCTTCTAACAGAGGTTTTTGTTTTTGCCGTGCATGTTATCTGTGGGGTTTATGCACACACAGAGAGGCTTGACTTCTTTTCAGGTTGATGTTTTTGCATGTGTAGGAGTGATGTGGGGCTGATGCACACACAGGTGTATATGCACTTGTACCTGGGAATGCATGAAACCATAGGTATGTGTGAACATGTGTGTGCTGGGCATACATTCATGTACATGTGTATGCGTGTGCGTGTGCGTGTGCGTGTGCGTGTGTGTGTGTGTGTGTGTGTGTGTGTGTGTGTGATGATCCGGAAGTGGGCTTTCTCTGGGATAAGACAGAATCCCAGCCCCTCACTAGGCAACAGGGCACAAGAGGTTGAGCTGGAGTTTGAGCAGCAGGCTCATAAGAATGGTGTTTTTCCCATGTGTCCCTGGACGTGAGTAGCCAGAGGGGCTGGAGTAGCTGGGGACTGCTATTCCAATGTTGCTGCTCCTGAAAGGTGCTCAGCTCATGGCTGCTTCATCTGGCAGATGATTCCCCAGGGAGGTACTATCCTGGACTCTAGGCTGGGCTGCAGCTCAGAGGAACTGACAGCTCGCGCAGGCAGGTGACAGGGGGAGGCTGTCCTGACTCAGCTGACGACTTGATCTCCACCCTCAGTACTGCCAACCAGGCCTGAATACCATTCTTGACTCTCTCCATCATCAGCCCCTTGGGCAGAAGGAGTGCTCCACGCTCCACAGAGGGCAGCCCAAGACAGGGTTTACAAACTGGCCTGCAGGAACCTGTCAGCATATGACCTGGCTGGGTCTCCACCCCATCGCAGCCTTGTGCCTTCAGATGGGAGCTGCTGAACCTTCTGGGCATAAAGCTCAGCCACGGTGTGCTCACTGCACAGAGCTGTTGCAAGAATCAAATGCCACATGGTGCTAAGAACACCGAGGGCATCATTATGGTGTTTGGCACATGTTAATGGACAAGAACCAAGTCCCCAGCAGCACGGGGCTGAGTCCTTCGGGATCTCCAGCACACTTCTACTCTGTCTCCCAACCTGGCAGATATATACATCCCCTGTCCTTCCTGCTCCTCCCCAGGGACCCCAATCCAGCCCCGTGCCCATCACCCCTCTTCCCCACTTTCTAAGAAGGCTAAGCCCTGGATAAAGCTCCACACCCACATGTCCCCACCCATCATGGGCACCTGTCAGGGTGACTCAGGGCTCAGTGTCGACAGCTGGGCGGAGCCACCCATGCTGGACATCCACCAAATAGCCAGGCGGCCATGGCTTTATTCTCTGCGTCAACCTCACAGGAGCTTAGCAAACTCTCCAGCTGCCCAGTGGCCACAGGCGGGTGAGTCGCTGTAATAAACACTTGGCCTGTCCTTCACGTGCTCAAAGGACGAGGGAGCACAAGTCATTTACCCATAATTCTATAGAAAGAAGGAAAGATATGGAGCAAGAGACAGAAAACAAAAGGTCAAAGGAGAAAGTCAGAAGTAGAGAGAGTGAGAGAGAGAATGAGGTAGAGAACAGGGATGGGAGAGGCGAGGAGGAGGCTGGAAGGAGGGAAGAACCAAGTATGGGTTGAAATATGTTTTCTGGGCAAGAATACACATCTGGTGCCCATGTGGCTATGTAGCAGGTGAGCTTTGGGCCTTCACGGGGCCCTTGCCTGGGTGAGGGTAAAGGCTTGGCAGGTCTTGAGGGCGACATGATATCCTTCACTTTGATCCAGATGATTGTAGGGTCCTGAAGCCTGGGAGCTGTTCTCAGGCAAGATCTGGTGTAGACCCCCTTTCCCCCAAAGACCAGCCCAAGCATAAGGGATCCTTCTGAATGTCTCTTTTGGGCCACAGAAGTTGCCATTCCTTCCACCACGACTCAGGGAACTGTGCGGAAGAGGGGGCGGAAAGATTGTGAGAGGCGTGGTGGAGGAGACTATCCAGAGGCATGGCACCCCTCAGTAATAACATACTAGGGCCAGGAGAACCTGGCTGAATACTAGGCTATCCATGGTCCCCTGTCACAAGGACTGATCCAGACGACCCACGGAGGAGGATATCCAGCTGGTTGGGGAAGGGTGAGGGGGAGCATTAGAGAATTGGGGATAACAACTCATTGTTTGCCCACTAAATAATGTAACTCATTATGGACAATAAAAAATTAATAAAAAAAGAAATCACATCCAAAAAAAAAAAAAAAGAAGTTGCCATTCCTGGCAGCTGGAGTCAGGGGTATTGGAGCCCAGAAAGACAGACTGGCATGCAGGTGTATGGTCAGATCCCATTTCTATGGTTGATGCACCCTTCATGGTGGTTCGGTTTCAGCTTCCCTTGCAGAGATGCGCTGGCTCCTGCACACCTCAGAGGTGAGGCATCCTCTGGGCTCCAGGGACACTTGAGGAACCCACTTTTCTGCAGGTGCCTGCCAGAGCCCAGCTTTACTGGAACTCCTCACCTCCCTGGCCATCCTCAGGTGTGGACACACAGACCTGGTCCCCAGCCTCGATCACTCCGTACCTGCCCTAATCATCTCTGCCAGGTGCATGGCTTCTAATTCACCTTCTACCCACCAGACACCCACCCTCCTAAAGAGTTTAATGGGTCCTGCACTCGCCAGGTCTCTAATCTCCCTTCCCCTGTCTTCCCCTAGAGAGCCCCACTTCTCCAGGAGGCTGTCCAGACTCACTTTCACCCCAGCCGCACCCTGCCCCCAACTCTGGGCGACTCACCCTAGTCTCAGCTGCCACAGGGCCTTTGTTCCCGTGTGCTAAGTGGCATGCTACCTGGTGTGACACCCCCTTCTGCCTTTGTTTTTAAACACTCTTATTTAGAACAACTTGAGTTTTCCAAGTTACTATGAAGACAACACTGAGAATTCCAGAAGAGCTCACCTGCTTCCCTTATTACCTTATATCTGTGTGGTGCTTTTGAGACAATGAATGGACCAGACTTATGATGCATCATTATTTTCTGATGTCCACGCTCCAGTCAGATTTCCTCCAGCCTCCCTCATGCCCCCTCCCATCACAGGATCTCATCCAGGAAGGAACCTGACATCTGGTCCCCATCTCCCTGGGCTCCTGGCTGAGTTTCTC